>JAULKM010000012.1:9797998-9808751 GCA_032355605.1 Rubia tinctorum | reverse complement strand
AATAAAACCGTCTTGCTCACCTCACCTCACCTCACCTTTTATGAAATTTTAATGATGATCATGTCTGATTAAAAATCATTTATTATAATGACAACTATGCTGGTTAAGAAAATAGGATAATTACTAAGGCTAATAATATTAGTAAAGTAATATTCTTAAACTAATCATATTAAAACATTTATGATATACAAGAAATTTTGGGTCATAATATTTTTCTTTTAAAAAGAATCGTTATTTAAATTAATAGGTCAATACTGATGTGGTAGATTACTTCTGAGCCGTGATAGTTTCCAAAATTAGTTACGGTAAGTTCCAACCTCTCTGAATACCTGCAGAAATCCTCGAAATAAGCCTCGGGAGGAAGTTTTGGCACTCAAATTAGTATCATTCTTACGTATATGCATTTTGGGTGTAAAAGTCACCTATCTTGTCTAGTGTTCTCTATCTTTATTTATGGAGAATTGATCGTGTGATCATGGCCTCTTATTGTGCTCAACTTTCTTAGATCATGGTCCAATAGAGGGTATTGTGGCAAGAAGTGGTTTCCGTTAATTCCGTCGTTGGTTAGTTCATGGCACTCTATGGTTGTTGGTCTTTATAAACTTAGCGAACTGGTTTGGTCTAGCGAAACGACAGCTTCGCCTGCTCATCTTTAACTAACTGGGACAGGGTAAGTTGTATATATACCATAAGCCAACCTCCCCTAGCCACAGAGCCATGAGAAACGAAAAGTAGGGTGCAGCTGTTTTTGCGATGTGAGAGATGTAATTTTTTGAAGTGAAGTGAATAGAGAGAAAAATAAACATCCGATCAGTTAGGTGAAAACGGTATTATGGGTGTGAAGTTGAAAATGACTTCGTGAGTAGAAAAGTGTATAGATAAATATTCAAAAAATGTTCGAAATGTTTTTGTTACAATTGCAATAAAATATATATTTGTGGTAACCGATTTATACTCCCTTAATTTTGGGAAATGGTTAGTAATGTCCCGAAAAATGAGGGGATAATTAATGTATAAATAAGATGGCATGTGGAGTAATCATGAGGAAGCGCATTTTCTGAAACGGATGTATGACGGCTCTGATTCTTAACAAACGTAAGGTATTGATTGTCTTGAAAAGATGCATTTTTAGAAAAGTAACTTCATTAGTTTGAATTCCTTGGTGGTTCTAATCTTCAATGCCGGAATATATCACCATAGAATTGGAATATGGAGCATAGTTGGTACCACATTGGCGCTTGAGAATGTGATAGTTTCATCTATTTTGAAGCATTTGTGGTTATATTGTGTTGGATTTTTCCGCCGGCCCAAAGTTTGCTTGTGATCTGGTTTATCCCGATTGTTCCAATGATTACGCATACCATCGCATGGTTCATTGGTGGCTCTTAATGATTGACCGACGCCCTAGGGTCATTGTTTTAATGGGTAACCCGAGGCACTAGCAAGTCAAAGATAAGATTTTATAGTGTTGCTCCCTACTTTACTCCAAACTACTAGAAAGTAGCTAGTGATAAGATCGGGTGTCGTCTACAGAGACCAGGGGGTTTAGAAGATATATTCACACAATTGACACATAAGCATCACCACATGTATGTGTCAGGAATAGAGAGGGGGGGTTGATTGCAAGATTAAGCTAACAACTAAAAGAATATAAAACTAGATAACGATGTAAAGATAATATAACTAGCCTTGGGGACATTTGCATAACGTATTTGACATCTAAACTTGATCCTCAATTCATATTCTCATAATTACAATTTAGCTATACTATGCCTTATAGTGCGATGTGGATAGTTTGATTCACCGGGAACTCCCACGATGACTAATGTCAAGGTTTTGCCCTCTCGTCAAACTCTCACATCCGCCCGTCATAGTTAGAGGAGCGCTATCACTATCCCCCTCTAGCCCTCACTATTGTGGTTAATAAACCCGCTCACAACGCGCAGTAAATTAACCATGGTAGTAGCATGACTCACCAGGACCTCTACCATGAACACTCACTCTAAGCCCATATTGTGCCACTTGGAATATTAGTATCTTATTGATTTCCCCCTATAATTTTATCCGATCTATTTTACCACAAACATGAGATATAACTTTTAGAATTAGACTACACCCCCAACAGAATTAATAAGATGTCTGACAGGTATGTGGTCGGGTCACTCCCATATCGTTCATAGCCTAATTCAATTAAGTACTCTAGCCTAATTCAATCAAAGAATTAACAATCATGCATAGTTGAAACTCCTAAGAATGACATTTACATTAATTTTTAACCAAACCCGACAAAAGATAAAATACTCTCACGTTCTCGAGTCTAGTGCTAAATTATGCAATGACATCAATTAGTTGTACACACTAACATCAAGCATGCATAATTGCAGTCATTAAAATCAAGAAATAACAATAATAAAAGCATAGGATAAATGAATCTAAGAACTCTTAAGTCAATGGTCAAATACATTTACAAATGCTCCTAAGTTAATAAACTACTCTAATCTAACCTAAACTACTCTAATCTAACCAATAAAAAATTGAGTTCAAAAGACATAAATGCTAAGAATTTAATGAAGGAAGAGAGGAAAATGTGTGAGGAATAAGTTCAGATTCACCTCCATCTCTTTGTCCTATAGATAAGGTTGCTCTATATAGTGGGAGGAGAGAGAAGTCTTCTACCCGCTACCCAAAACCCTATTCAACATACTGGCACTGACCATGTAAAATTATATGATCCGTTCTTTGGGACCATGTTGTGAGCAATAATGAGCAACACCGACCGTGGAAAATTGCACGGTTCATTCCCTAGGACCTAGATCTAGCCTTTTGATTAACACTGACCGTGTAAAATTACATGGTTTGTTCTCTGGACTTCAACTTCTAGGAAAACCGATTGGCACGATTTGTGCCCTATTAACACTCCATGCCCCTTCGCTTGAAACTTGCTCTTTTTGCTTCTTTCTTCTTCCGAACACTTCAATCTTCTACCATTGAACCCAATGGCCTTCATTTATACTACCGACCTTCCGATTGGCCTTCTATCTACTACCATTCTTGCGAATGGCCTTCTTTGATGATGATATTCAATAAGCTCACAAAAACACAAATAGACCAAATCATGGAGGAGAATCCTATTAGATTACAAATGCTTCACATAATAGATAAGTTAACACAAATAACTAACCTAAGTAGTTTTAACCCCCAATTGTGCAAAAACACTCATAAACATAATTAACCACAAACAAAGGTATACAAAATTTAGTTCTAATTCTACTAATAAAACATGCATACCGTCTCATTAATGATCATTGCAAAGCTTCCTTCAATTTGGGTTCTTCTATTGGCTTTGATGGCATGGCTGATCCTTCTTGCTCGAGAAGGAATGACATACTCTTGAAACATTCCACAACTAATGCACCTTCTATCCCAGTCTTTAGTTGAAAACAATATTATATGACATGCCCTGGATCTCTGTGAAGTCAAATTAATCATTTGAGGCCCTCTTCTTTGGATCTTCTGGCATTAATGCGGGAGGCTGAAGGACATGCCAATCGAAGGCTAGAATATGTGTCCTTGAATGTGATAGTGGGGTGTATCCTCCCACCTGATACTTTTATTGCAAACTTGGTCCTTTCTTGCCCCTCAAATCGATCTTGTAATTTTCTCTCTCACATTTAGTTGCTTCTTCCACATTAGCGTATCTTTCCATGATACCCTGAAGCTGATGAATAGTGGTTGGTAGATCGACCACAAGCTTTTTGTATTGCTTGTTATCAGTCATACCATTCATATATTCTGAGATGACCATTGAGTTTGTCATATTTACAACTTCCACGTCCTCCTCCATGTAACGCCTAAAAAATATTATCGTTGATTCATTAGGATTCTACCGAACATTCATCGCATCCTTCATGGTTTTTGTAAACTTCCTCAATTATTAAAAGTTAGTTAACAGGCTTTGGTCAAAGCATGAAAATCAGCAAAATGCTCCTGGGGTAGAGACTTAAACCACTACAATGCCTTCTCCTTGAAGTAAGAACCCACCAATTTGCACTTCATGTTGGGAGGAATGCTCCACAATTCCATGACTTGACGGTAGGTCATTAGGAATTGCCCTGGATCTGTTTCTCTATTGTAGACAGGGATGTTGCTGAGTAAATTCTATGAAGAATCACATGGCGTTGCTGATGAAGGGTATGAACGGTGAAGAAACTTCCTACCCAGCCATCCTGATCATATGCTCGAGTTTCCCAGTCGATAGCGCTGAGCTTTGTATTTTCAGCCTGTATTTCTAGTCCATGGACAAGTATCTGAGGGTAATTTAAGTAAGCATGAATTTCTCTTAGCAGCGCCTGATCTCCGATAAAGCGTTTCAACCTATGTCGAAGGTTGCGAGATCATTCCTTGCACAGGGTTCTAGCCCTTGATATTGGTAGAGGTGCCGACCATAAAGGGTAAGGCTGAGAAATGATCCACTAATTAGCATAGTCGATCCCTCAAGGATCTGTTGTGATGAATTAATTACACCTGGGTGGAATGCTACTGATGTTGGTAGTGTCATGGGGTTTGAGGAAAACCCTATTCTGATGGACTTATATGGAGGGTATAGTTGTGGTATCATCGTCTGCAGCGGTACTGAAGTTGTGATAAGTCATTCTTGGCGGATGTGATCGTGGGAAACCTAGTAATTCAGCCTGTACTGGGGGATTTTGGGGTTGTATCTCTACTACTGTAAAGGCGTATGTCAAGCGGCTGATAATGTTCTCCTTTAGATTTTGCGATAGTCAGACGATACTCCTCCTGGTTTGATCCACGACTGGTAACACCATAGGAAAGGGACTATGTTGATCTTTGAGGAAGTCGTCGAACTTTATCGATCTGAGCCGGAGGTACTTTTTGTCGCCAATGTCCAGTTCAGAACGGGTTACTATTTCTATTGCAATATAGGATATAGGACAAGTGGCTGCTCTTGCCGTCTTTGCAGGCGTGTTGCCTGCTAACTATAAGCCATCACTTAACGGAAGATTGGAAGCTGCTAATAGAAGATTGTCATGAGTAGATCTCTTGCAGGTGCCCCTGAATAAGGTATTCAGTAGTTGACAATCGGGTCCCATGGGACATGCCAATTGATGCTTGTCAGACCGCGATCTGATGGTTGAACCTTGCTTCAATGCATCAAATCTGTAAAATGAACTCCCGAGGGTGGATGAGAGAAGAAGTTTTGATGCCAAAGTTACACCAAATGTATTCGAACAATTAAATTAATAGAATGGATGAATACCTTGGTATTTATAAAATGTGTCTTACCATAATAGAATATGCATATTCCATGTAGGAATATGTGTCTTACCATTATTGAATTACCATATATTTGAGATACAATAATTGTACTTGTAATTTGCAAAAGGAGTGTATTCCATAAGTAGAATCAAATTTGGAGATATTATGGCTCTGTTTGGCAGAGCTTTTAACTATTGTGCTTATAAGCAAAACACTTTTTACTATTTGGTAAAGTACTAAAAAGCACCTTATTTTGAAAAACAGTACTATTTTTGGGGGGAAAGTAGAAGATGGTCTCCCCCTGCTATCAAAATAAGTTAGTTTTGCTTATAAGCACAACTCTACAAAACAGAGCCTATATTTGTTGTTGGGCTTCAGCCTAATATAATATAGTGGTGTAGCCTTTGGTCCAAGTGAAGGGATATTAGTGTGGCCTCCGGCCCAAGGGGAGAGTTTCAGCTCCGACCACTAATAACATACAAATTATTTATTTTAACCTTGATTTTCTATGAGACGTTCTCGTGTAAAAATTTATCCTTAGCTATCACAGTTGCGTTTCATTTAAAGACACACTTAGTTTTAGGAAAAGTGTACAATTTTCTAATTCTTATAGAACAACAAAGGTACTTTTATTTTAAACTCTCCAGTTTTAATTTAAGTATTGTACATTATAAGTTAAACATGTAAAAATGTGTATTTATATGTGAAAATATAGATATCATATAATTAATAATAAATTTTTAAATAAAAAATATATTTTTAAATTTAAAATACAATAATTATTCTATATAGTGTTAAAATACCGTTAGTTCATTCATAATTTGAGATCGAGATACATGATGGGGGGATACATGATAGGGTGAAGTGTGGAAGCCTATGGGCCTCTGCAACGTCTAGTCTATCAACGTTAAGTACTGATAAACTAATGTACACCATTCCTAGCATCCGAATTTCCCTTACAATTTGCCTAACATCTGGGGGGTATCTGGGTAGTTGGCAATATAGCGCAGTGCATTTTCACAATCCGTTTTAATTAAAACTCGCGTCTCCCCTCTTCCACTTTCCAGCTTCACAACTTGGAGTATAGCAGTTAGCTCTGCCTGAGCTGGTGAAAAAGCACATACCGTCATTGGACCTGTCTATATCTCGTGTATAGATATGCCCTCCGAACACCATGCCGAAACTCCAACTCCATTGCTTCTATCAAAATCCGCATATGTGGTAATGATAGTAGAGTCATGGAAAATATAATCCGCACAATTTCCTTTCCTCAGCCACATGAGAGTAATATCTCCAGCTCTCTTCCTTTCTGTAAATGGCTCCTCCCCTATATCCCATTGCATTGATATTGCCTGCAAATTTGCATGCGGATTTGTATTGACTGCACGCTGTGCATTTTCCTTTTTTCCCTTGAATTCGAAGTTAGTGCATCAATCTCACCCATTGTGTGCGTAAATGAAGGTTCTTGTTGTTCAATAGTGGCTTTATTCCTAGCACATCATATAGCCCAAATAACAAAACAAGCGAGCTCCTTATCCTCTTTCTCTGGTGCTACCTTGAACCATTGTTGCAGTCATACTAGTAATGAAGTTGGAGGTCCAGAATTGAAGTATAGCCCAAGTCTACAGAGCCTCCATACTTTCCTTGAGAAGTCACACTCGAATAACATGTGCTCTACTGATTCTTCAGTTGTTAAGCACATTTGACACCTTGTTGATATATTCATTTCTCTTTTCCTAAGATTTGGGCTTGTAGGGCATGCCCGTTGGATCATCCTCCAAATAAGTAGCTTAATATGTTCTGGAACGTTGTTGTTCCAGAGAAATTTCCACATGTTTGTTTCATCCGTACTTACTTGTTGAGTGGCTGACGATGTCGACGGATGATGTCTGAACTTTGCCTTGCATGTTGCATGATAGCCTGATTTAACCATATATTTTCCTAAGACATATATTTCCCAGGCTAAGTAGTCTTTGTCACCAAAGTCGTGGGATGGTATATGTATTTTTACAATTTTTGTAATTGCATGAGCAGGGAAGATTACTTTAAGTAATGGTAACCTCCAGTTCTTGTGCTGATCAATTAAATCAGAAACCTTGAATCGAAGATCTGGTAGGACCCGTGTTTCAAATCTAATCGGGTTGGCCTGTTGTGGAATCCAATTTTGTTGGATATCCACTGCTCACCAGTAACAATTTCCACTTCAAGTGTGATTTGATAAGCTCCATACTCCATAAAATTCCTTTCCATCCTTACGAATCTCCCAGTTTCTACCTTGTTTGTAAAAAGTCTTTTTTCCTCCACACATGAATAATAAGTTTACCCTCGAAAAGATTATGCCTTTCTAATCTTTTCTTCATATCTCCACTAGTACTCCGTTAAGTAGCAGTGAAATTCCTTTTTTAAAAAAATTAAATTCTAGCCATTCAAACAGCTTTTTGTTAACTCCGTTTTTCTTTTATTTTACCCATTCTTTGCTTAAAACGAGTACGAACTATTGAACGATTACACTAGGGGGTAGTTTGGTTCCAACTTGTAGCAAATGAAAAAGAAAAGAAACATATAGATTTTTTTAAAAAAGGAATGGAATTAAGTTGAATTCCTTAAATTGTTTGGTTTATAAAACGGGTATAGCAACTGAACGTGGGAAATCCAAGTCTGCCTTGCAACGGTCCACGGACACTTCCATTTCATTCTCACATAATCCTCCGCCCAACAACTATTAGCCACTTTTATATATTAATCCGTTCACCACTTTTGAAACTTACCTATTTTAGTAAAATTGAGTGATCATCGGTTAAGTCAAATCTGTTTTTTTAAGTATTGAGTCTACATTAATATTATTGAGGCGAAAAGTGAGTGATCATTAATTGTGGGACGGGGGAGTATATACTAATAAACCGGGAGAATGAATGGGAATGAGAAACTTCACGAAAAAAGAAAATTAGCAAAGAGATGTTTATTTACAAATCAAAAAAAATTGGTACAAACAATAAGAGCATGTTAGAGGGGAAGTTAACCTATCTATAGAGGAGACAAAACCATGACTTGAGGGTGGTCATGGGTATACCAGTCCTAAATGTATACAACAAGAAAACTCTCGACAACACTATTTTAGTACAAATAATTGCTGTCTTTGTGGTTCACTGAATCCTTGCAAAGCATGGATCTCACTTCAAGAATGGATCTTGGGGGTTCCATATCCTTCTCACCTAGTGAGTTTCCTAGCAATTGTTGCATTTGGGATGCAAATATTTCATTTAAAACCTGCGAAAAAACAATATTGTCAACAAAAAAGATAATCCTATGCTAATCAACCACAAAAATGGTTTAAGGATCCTCGGATTTTCGAATTTGAACTGAGAGAAAGTATAAGGACATTATAAGTTCATTCTACTCACTGATATCGCAACTCGCGAGGTTTTGTACCAGGACCGGTTTTCTTTCTTTTCTGATAGGAACTTCAGCATGTCCTGCAACAACAGAGAAGGTAAGTATGGTGCTTAATGAGTAAACCACAAAAAATCAATTTTCTTGCTAGTTTTAACATATTTTACACACCTGTCCCATCCGATCCCAAAAGCCTCTAGTTGAAATGATGAAAACTTGAGGGTCAAATACGGCATGAAGCTGATCAATCATCTTCACGATCAACTCTTTCAAAGGTTGCATTCGGCTTCTTATGTCCGATTCAATCACATTCTCCTTCACATCTTGGATAATCTTCTTCAACTTTGTAGGAGCTTGCAGATGGGTCTGAATGAAGAATTTCAGAACAAGTTAATGTTACTAGAATGCATATGGTAACCAAACACGAGATAGGGTTATTAAGAAAGCCAAAACTCAAATGTACATTTTCTACAAGCTTTTCCATGATGGATTGCGTGAACATTCGCAATTTGGTCCTCAGCATTACCGTTACTTCACTCATGTGCTCGCCTGGGACCACACTCCCACCATCAGGGATGCAAGAACCCCACATCTTTATCTGTGATTCTATTGAAGGCCGCAAAACATCCAGAATCCTTTTCATGGAATTCAGAAAGATCCCTAACTGAAAATATGTTTAGAAGAAAGCTACTTTCTTGTTAGCGAAATGGAGATGGCCAAGTACAAAACATTATAATGTGAAAGAACTTTTACCTCTTTAGAAACAGTATAAGCACTTTGATTGCCTTTCGCAATTTTCTGAACATATTTGAGGCCTAATTTAATCGGCAATGAGCTCTCCTTCAATGGAGACAACACATCAGCGTACTGCTTTTCCATAGCCTCCACAACTGCCTTCTCAACATCTGTCACGGCACTTTCCAACTGAATGGTATATTCTGGCCACCGGCCGATGATGACATCATACTCCTTTAGCGTCTCCTTCAGCTGATCATAAATCTCGTCCACAAAAGGAGTTGTGGAATGCTGAGTCTGGATGCTTGCCCATTTGACCTGGGAAAATGTAAAGTTCACCAACAAGCTTAGGAGAGAGAAAAGAGGGCATTGAGATGCAGCTGACTTTTGTCAAAAAGCTCCACGTAACTGAGTCTCCATTCTTAAAAACGAATGGTGAACCAATAGATTACCTTATCAGGCTTGCACAATTCAAGCAAGGCGATACGTTTTTCCTGTATCCACAAATTTATATATAGGTGGAACACTTCTTTTGCATCAACTCCCCCTTTAACAGCCCTGCACAATTATAGCAATTGTAAGGTTTAGGATAACAGAAAGGGCTATATTATACAATCAACCAAAAAACACAGTATTACTTAATGTTCCATGACATAAGATCCCTCTGAAAATCAGCTGTTGCAATTACAAGTTCAGTTACTGATGTTTGTGGACCACTGGGAGGACATGCGACAAGAAATGCTCGCAATCTACGGTTGAAATCCGTACTATATATTGCTGAAGTAAGATTTGGAAGGTCTAGAAAGCTACAAACACAAATGAAATATAAAGTTAGAAGCTGATCGAGATATCAAAACTCTGACTGCATAAGAACGTAATCACTGGTAAAAGCATAAACTTATTATTGGAAAGAGCATTCAAAGAAAATTATAGCAAAATGTAATCTTAGGTGGTGTTTCCAAAGGGAGCTCTTAAGTTTCTAACTTAGTAAGAAATTTTAGAGGTCCCCTTCAGCTCAGTTGTCTCACTGATTAACATGAAAAATGTAGAACTTCTGTAAACTGGCATACACATCATCACTTGGTCAACTTCAAAAGTTGTACAGTAAACAATCACAGTAGTTTTTATTTCCCCAAATATTCCCACTCCTAAAAAAAGAGAGAGCAAAAAGTCTACCATGTTACCTTGGAAGCACATTAGAATTGAGTATCTCTATATCAGTGAATATTTCATGTTTGATATATAAGCACGTAGATCTCATTTTCTGATAAGCTGTACAAAAAGCAACTGGATCCATCAGATTGTTCGCATAATTTTTGGACAAAAACTCATCCGTTTCTGCCAAGTGCCT
>JAULKM010000012.1:9769789-9791182 GCA_032355605.1 Rubia tinctorum | reverse complement strand
GCAATATTTACAATCAAAATAACCAAATGGGTTGAGCAAACAATATCCAGCAGATTCTCGAACAAACTGTTGTGTGCACTTGAACATGCACGGAGATATCAATTCATCCTCTACTATGTACACAATACAAAAAATGACATAAACACAAAGAATGAAAGTCACAAAACAATTATTGATTTTCTTAAAAAACAACACTATTATAATTGGAACAGAGTATACCAACTTTAGCCACATACATGCTCACCCGCCCTAGGAAAATGGAGAGCTGCTACAAATTCTACAAGTTTCGGTGTACTCGTTGTCCCCTATAGTGTTACTGGCCTTTACATCCCCATGCATGATTTGAACATGAGATTCTTCATGAAGGTAAGCCAGACCCCTTACAACTCTAAGGCAAATGTCAAAGTAAAAAATAAATTGTCAGTCAGATTACTGCAAGTATTCACCAAATTTATCTTAAAGAAATAAAACAACAGCAAAAACAAGAACAAAACTAAGATTCAGACACAACAAAAGCAATAAATCAAATTTCTTCAAGAAAATTGATAGGAAAAACTTTACTAACAACTCAACAGTCACGAAAAAGTTTCCTTTTCAACCAACATACCCGAGCACCCTATTGATTCAACCAATATACCCTACGAATGCATCTTATAAAGATGCACAGTGCACAAACGGACCTTTTCAGAACTGTTTAATTGCCCTGAAAATGACATGTTCAACCTCAACCTCATTTTGATATCTAATGGAATCCTTACCAAGGAAGTCAAACTGTACAGACACAAAGAAAAAGGTTATTTCATTTTCTATCATTAAATGTACAATGAGGAAAAGTCACAGAAATGACACCTTCAGAGTACTTGGAGGTGCAATTTCTACATTTTCTACTTTCAGTGTGCAGCAATCAACGGTATCAACTTCATCATCATCCTGCAGGATGGCAACAGAAGGGGTCAAAAAAGTTTTACTCGAGGCCCCTTTCCCTGCTGCAACAGATTACTTTAAGCGGAAGCCGCTAAACTTGCTGATTACAATATTTGGTTTTGCCAATGTTTCAGTCAGATATAGTATCATTCATCCACGAGGATTAGTTATAAAAGATAGTTCGATTATCAAGTATTGGTGTTTCGTCTAATTTCTATAGGAAACACATAAAATTAGACCTTATACCTTCTCATTTCCAGCCCCGAGAGCAAATTTATCGATTAGATAAGTTGCAACCGCTATTTGTTTCTTCGTGTGATCTTCACTCATAATGTCTCTGGTATAAGAAGCTTTAATGTGATGGATGTGATCATGCATTATTAGTAACACCGACATATCATTAGTCATTACTACATCTATTAAACTTGTAGATGCACATATGCGTTCTAAAAAAGTACCTTTAACAGTCTGGCTTTCTCGTACTTCTGCTTGTCACTTTACCCCTTCAAGGAACTGGTGGCTGCTAGAAACACATATTTGAACTCCATCTGATTTATTGGGTCTAACCAGTATGCTAACCATATCACTGTATTATCATTCCTTACTTCCTTCCATCTGCCAAATGTAAGAGTTCAGAGTTCAATGTTTTAAACCATAAATTTATAGTAGAAACTAACTTTGATTATAATGCAAAAGAATGAAAATATAAACATGAGTGACTAGAATGTAGAACCTTTCACCAGGAATGGGACATTCAGGAACTGGAGCATCCTTCCCAATATTTATTACTATGTCACTTGGATGGATGTGTTTCTTTAATTTTCCCATTTAGGTAAAGACATCCAGTAGTTAATATAAATCCCACAAGAAACATGTTAAAATAGTCAGTGATTGCATATAGAATTGATTTGCTTCAATCCACAAAGAGAGAAAACTTATAAAGCACTGATGACAACACCTTACTCTCTCCACACTGAAGACAACTAATAACAATACATACGGTTTAAACACTGATGTTAAAACTCAAAAAAAATCACCAAAAATCATTGATGACAACACCCTACTCTCTCCATATCGATGATAACTAATGACAATACATACGTTTAAACAGTGGTCTTCAAACTGGAAAAAATACAATTATTAGGGAAAAACATATCAATATCATCTGCTATTCGTAGGGTGCATCAGTAGGAAATGAGAGGGAAAACTTTAAATTCAACCAATACACCCTACGTTTGCATCTTATAAAGGAAATGAGAGGGGAAAATTGAATTCAACCAACATACCTGAGCATCCGTCACAACAATAAGAAACTTGTAGCTTATAGTTTCTCCTGCCACAGTCATAAGTGTCTTCCGCCTCACATCAGCAGACTTAACCCGAGTTCCAAGAATCAATTCAATACCTAAAAATACAAGAGCATATATAAGCAATGCTACCGGACCGCAAAATCTTTTACGAAGAAAAGGTTTCCCGAATATGAAGTAAAAAAGATTCGGTAAAATTGACCTCAACCTATCCATATAACTCTGTCAATCAGCATACATAAGAGATATCAACTGAGTAAATACAGCACACAAATTTCAGAACAAAGCAAGTGCTAATTACCATGCTCCTTATACCATTTTGGAGTTTGTCTTTCTTCGTTGGTGCCTACGCAGCAGTGAAATGCAGGCAGTCGCGCGGGATCTGCGTGTGGACAACAGATAACAGTCAGATCACAGATAAAATCAGAACAAAAGTGAAAAGGATAGCATTTCCATTAAGCTAATGAAAGAATACCATAAAACTATGTCTCAAATTAGGCTATTCAAAGTAGTTCCTAACACACACATCACCTCCACCAAACAGCAACCTGCCAGTGAATAAATAAACGCCGACCAAAACGTATGGAAAACAAACTACCATCCAAGGCATAATCGAAAAGCAAACAACTGATGACATCAGTGCTAATAAACAACTCTTTTTTCTCAAAAACAAAAAAGTAACCAAATAAGGCAAATAAAAACAAACGAATTTAAACATACCCTCTGGGAGTAAAAAGCCTTTGCTCAGAGCAGGTCTTTCGTAGGGAGCAACCTGCACAATATCAACAGATACATATTCATGAATTCTTCAAAAATTGATGAAAAAAAAAAGATGAAAATTACAGATTCTTCGGAAATGATCATAACTTTACGAAAAACTCAACAGTCACAAACAAGTTTCCTTTTAAGCTTAAAATAGATGAATTTCAAGGTAGTTTTAGACACTAAAATAACAAAAGAAGTTGTCAAGTAGTATACCTTGTATACTCGGCACCCCCATTGACCCTGCACGACTCCACTCCACATCGAAACTGCACCACCAACTCCGCGCCATTCCACCTCCCCACCGACGCGCACCATTAACGATGTGCCACCAAATCTCCAATTTAATTAGGACTTTGGAAAAAAAACAAAACGTTGATGCGAATGCGGGTTTGGAGGGTTCCTGACATGGCTACGATGGAGAAGAAAAATCGTAACTGAAAACCAGGGGAAAAGGAGGAAATGATAGACTCAGAACTGTACATAATGGACCAGAACACTCAAAAACGACGTCGTTTTGAGCAGCCACTGTGAATGCACCTGTAGAGACACATGGTAGGGAGCTGGGACCTTAGAACATCAGTGAAAATTAAAAAATACCCCTAACGACCATTGTGTCGACCAACAGGGTTTGGAGGATTTCTATTATACGCTGCCAGGAGATAGGAAGGGAGATCAGAACACCGTGGCACCTCATTCCTTTAATCATAAAATATTTGAAAATTGCAAGGTGAGGTTTCTATTACCTTCTTAGGTATCTTCCGTGAAGCTATTCTGTTGCAAATGCAATAGCCAAGTTAGCAAGATCCATCAAGATCAGTCAAGAATTTGATCGCAGAACCTTGCCTCATCATATTTGAGGCATGGTTATATTTAGATACTGAGAATTTTCTGCATTTAAACTGGTAAAGGTATCATTTTAAGTAGTGTCCCACGATTTGTAATTTTGATTTCGTAGAACGTACATAAATTATGTAAAATCGTTCTTCCCTAAGGAGGTAAGGTTTATGCCCCTTCATCCTTCAGTATTTAAAAAATATAATTGTTAATCTGAGAAGCAGGTAAGGGATTCATTCAGTGAAAAACTAAAGATTAAAGTGCTAAAATAACCCAAATTTTAGGTGGTAAGTGTCAATATAACCTTGTAATATTAGAAAGTGACAATATAATCTTTGACTTGTTTGACTTTTCAGTCAGCAAATTTATGTAAAAAAGACAATTTTACCCTTGACTCTCCGTTGTCTTCTTCCTTTTTTCTTCGTCCATTATTTTCTTCCGTTCATCTCATTTCTTATTCTCCTCCGATTTGGGCTTCAATTCACCGGAAAATTAGACTTGCCACCGCACTTGCTGCCTTCTACCCGAGAGCCACCAGTTCGACCCTCTGCCGCTAGTCATCGGGTCGATTCGCCAAGGTCATCGATCTCCAATTCCTCTTCGTCGTCCAAGGTTCTCAAATCTGGTGTCAGCCCCATAATTTCGTCAGCAACGGCTAACCTGGAGGTGAGGAATTCCAACATTGTGACTTTTCAGAGATGGCATTGAAAGATTTGTCGACGGGCATGAATTCGTTGACCATCTCTCCACGGATTCGTAGGCAACGGAGGGTCGACCCGATTCAGATCCCGTAACTGGCCATTCTTTTGTAATGTCAAATGTATTGGTTGTTGAGTAGGTTGGTTACAGTTAGTGCATGGATGTGGTGGCGGCGTAGATATGGGTGGGTGGGTGGCAGGGATGCGATGGCGGAACCTTAGATTTGGTTCCCGGAGAGGTGGTGGGTGGCGGGGATGTGGGGGTAGATGGGCTGGAGAGCTCAGCGGTGCCGATAGGTGGCCGTGGCTGGGCAGCTAGGGTTTCCGGCCTAATTTCGGCGATGGAGCGGCAACAAGAGGGGTGGAGGACGATGAAGGGTATTTTAGGTATCAATCTTTTGGCTTTTAGTGAAGGGTATTTTAGCCATTTCATTTAATTTCATTGCTAAAATTTCATGGTCAACGCCGAAATTAATGAGTTTGGTTTATCGGCACAATTTTTTCAAAATTTAGGTTAGATTAGCACATACACTAATTAGTTAAGGTTAAAGTAACACTTTCTTAGATTGTATGGTTATATTGACACTTTCATTCTAAAGTCGGGGTTATAAATGTAAATAACTCAAAACTAAAACAGAGATTATCAAAATTTTGTTAGAAAAAAAAGCATATTTAATTATAAATAATGTAGGAAGACAGGTCAAAATATCAACAATCAAAATTAGTATAATCAATTTTTCATTAATGAATAGTAGGATATGCTTAGAATTTTTATAATATATTGATTTACTTTAATTAACTCGGTGGTTTTACATATCACATTCCATATTAATTAAACTATTGTTCCACTTCCTCCCAATGCAAACAAAATTTTGGTCCACTTGAGAATTGATAATTAAAGTTTGACTGGAAAATTTTAAAATATTCATGTGATTTAGAAAAAAACAAAAATTAATCAAATGTTAATTCCTAGTTCAAAATGAAGAACCTCGAATTCCGAAGTGTTAATAAGCAAGCTGTTATCAATTCACCTGTCTTTCGCGCACAGCAGACAACTGGTTACCAAGTGGTGCCAAATTTCCACCAATATAACATGTGCAAACAATTCGGACCCAAACAAAACAACAAAAGAAGGGCAAGTGAAATCTGAAAAGATTGAATTAAGGTCTCTTTTCTACGCGTAAATCGGCAATCACGCTAGCACTCTCAGAAATATCCAACCATTTCACCCATTATATTCACATCATTCCATTAGCATACATTAGCCGAACAAAATTTCTGGTGCACAACAAATTTCCCACTGGTTGCAACACCACACATAAAGTGAGTTCGAAGGATAACTTTCGTAAGGCCATAATTACTTATGGGATAGAATAGATATGTGTTGTAGCATGACTTCCCTAAATGACGACAAGGTTTAGGTTATTCTCTTTCAGTTTGTTTTTATGTCTTTTTCTGGGTGTATTGTTGGTTCTCTCGCGACTCCGGCGAGACATTGATGGCATCCCGCCGCGCTGATTGGAGAAATCCACCGACAACCTTCAAAAAGTTCACGAATAAGAACTACGGAATTATGGCAAACCGGTGTGGATAAATTCTGGCCAACACTTAATAAAGATGGAGGCATACAGTACCAGACTACTTCAAAACAAAACGGACCTTCTCTCAACACTCCTTCAACACTCATCGATGATTGGAGAAATACAGCTGCAGTCTCTCCAAACTACAGGGCTGTTGCAACCCGATGAAGACAGATTGGAGGTGCGACTCGAGTAGCAGATTGCTAAAATGACACATGAACCTAATGATAGGTACATTTGTGGGATACTCACTTCACAGTGTGTGAGCTCAGAGAGTTTAGAATGTTTTATCAGATTAGTTATAGTTGTTAGTTAGGGTTGTGAGACCTAAACCTGGCGCAAATGTGTAATTATCTTGCAGTTAATGAGAATAAGAACGACTATGTTTTAAAAAAAATTCACATCATTCAATCAGTGTTATTTTACTTCTAGTCCGTCTAAAAGAACAAATACTCTGACATCACGATAGTTCATACATTACAACGGGTGACAAATGAGCGAACGAATCAAATATGAGTAGTTAAAAACAATATATGTATGATTTATTTTCACCCATTTTATAACTGGTCAAAAATAAATCGGGTCAAAATGGGATCAGATTGAAATCTGCTCAACTCACGGGTCAAAAATCATTTAACTCATGATTCAAGAATGAGTAAGCCCGCACAATTTAATCCATAAATGAACCTATATGTGTAAAACATGCTGATTTCAACACATATATTGACACATATGAGTTTATATACAAATTCATATAGGTAAATTCACAAATTACAACTCATATATTGATCCATATGAATTTATATACCAACTCATACGGGCAAACCCATGAATTTTTACCCATATGGATATACTTGCGATCAATCCGCAAGTCCAACCCGCTCAACCCACATTTTTCACTTAGTCATTTGACATATTACCTATTTATCTCATTACCATTTTAGACAACCCGCTTGACCCGCAAATTGCAGATCTATTTTGCCATTCTTAATCACTACTTATACTCTCTGGTACTCTATTTATGTCTTTTTTTCTGACATTTTTTCAAGGTATGTTTGACCATTAATAATTTTAGTTGTGTCTAATAACAAACGATAAAATTTTACTTTTCAAAAACTGCACGCTACGAAGAATCCAAAGACATCTTGCATGATATTTGTTATTGTATATAACAAAAATTATCGATGGTCAAATATGCCATGAAAAAATTACTATCAAACGAGACCATAAACAAGGGACCAGAAGGAGTACCTGATTTTTCATTTCTTCTCTTGAAAGAAGCAATGATCGATTTCTTTTTCATCGAAGAAATGAAAATTTTAGTTTCAGAGTTGATTATGATTGTTTTCAGCAATTACTTATAATCGCACCTCCATCAAACACACTTGAGTATCGCTCCAAATATCAAGCATTTAGCTTTAGATTAGGTAACTTCGGATTCTCATTGAATTTATTAATACTTTTGACTCTCTTTGATAAACATGTAAACCAAAACTCCTAGTATCCTACTATGCACATATTCGCTGATGAATATGATGATATTCATCGATCCACATTCAACCAAGGATTTTTTCCTTTATCTCTTTAACTTTCGTGGTCAACTCCTCCCTATTTTCCTGCAAAATTGCAAGCCAACTATGATGCTTGGGATGAAGCAGAAAGAGCAGCAAAGCATGCTAGACGTTTCAGAACGGCAAACCATACCTTCAAAACTAAATAGCGGGCAGTGAACCATGCGGTGTAGGAAACTCCAACAACTTGCATCAGTTTTGGAAGCTGAGTAAAACATGAAAACATAGCAGTCTCGCCGTTATCAAAACTTGTCGGAAAAAATATACCAGAGGGGCAGTGAAAAGCAAGTGTATACCAGAGGGATGGAATCAATTGCACCAACGACAGCAGTAGCTAAATAAAGAGCAGTAAAGCCACCAAGACCGAGCAGGAGGAGAGAATACTTGTCATCCGAACCCAGCTGCAGGTTTCAAGCAGAAGGAATTCAGCAACATACATGTTTGACCTCTTCATCATTGGAGAATTCGGTTCAACAAATCTAAGTTGAGACCTCATGATGCAAAAACAGAAGGTTATAGCTGTGGAGGTAGCATATCAAATCTTGGAATCACAGCTGCCTAAAACTAAACTTCAAACAAGTACGAACCTATATAGCCTATGCACAGTACATAAATTGCATCTTAATGTTAGAAGGTTGCTTAGCTAACGTTTCAGGATCGACATAATAGCTGAAATAATCCTTCAAGCATCGTATACTTTCAGAGAGAACAAATTCACCACAGCAAACTATGATAAAGAAGAAAAAATGGGGAAACAATAGAAGAAATACTCCAGTGGATGAAAAATACAAACTTAGGTTGCTCAGTTAACCGCTCAGAATCGGCACAATGGCCGACGTCTCATCAAGAAACTTTCAATAAGTTCTGCATTTCATCATAGCAACCAAAGTTACATCTATCCACGAAAAATAGCTGAAACATTTCACCACCAAGAAGCAAAAAAGCTGAAACAACTATTCCAAAGCACGAGATATAAGAAATTCTGTGGTGAGAATAAAAAAAATTGAGTTGCTCAGTTAACCGCTCAGAATCGACAAATTAGTCGACGTCTCATCAAGAAACTTTCAATATATTCTGGATCTCCTCATAGCAACCCAATGTCATCTTTGTAAAACAGCACAGCAAAGGCTGTGTCCAGGGTTTATAAGCTAAATAGCTTTAGGTGTGTCAGTAAACTGCTTAAAGAATAATGGCATTACAAATACAGGAGATGCCCTCTTTGCAAAACAGGAAACCTTTTTTTACAAAAAGAAATACGCCAAACACAACCTAGACAAAAAGTAGTACTCCTCCCTTCCAATTTAAGCGTTCCCAGTTGATCAATTTTGACTGTAAAATATCATCATTGCAAAGGTATGAATAATATCAAACGGGATCTTAACATATTTTTTGAAATACCAGCATTTTTCAATACAAATACAATAATAGCACAGGTACCATGCCAATCGAAATCGATGCTTATTCAAGAACATAAGCACAGAGCAAGTGAAAGGAATAAAAACCAAACCTTTTCTATGTCAAGCTTTGCCAAAAGAGACTCGAACAGTTCCGATACATTGTCATCAGAAGAGCCCTCTTCAGATGCCAAGAGAGGCTCCTCCTCCTTATCCACTGACCTGATTTCCTCCTCCTTTTCAACTGGCTTAGTTTCTTCATAAGTAATCACACTGTCAGGCCCATCTTTCGCATACGAGCTGACCGAACTTTCATCCGAAGATGCAGCCCTAAGAGACAGGCTCGCGTAATCTCTCAAACCTAAATAACAGAAACAAGAATAAACTAAAAACTACAAAGCTTCAATCTTTTTTTCTTATCAAAAGTCTCTCTTCAAATCAAATCTAATCCAACAAAAGGGTACCCATTGAACTGAAAAATTGCTTTAAGTGGCGGAAGAATCCTCCATGAATTACCTGAGAGCTTAACATTGCAGCCATAGGTACCGGGAGCGGGAAAACCGGATAGGATTGGACTGTGTGGGGTGAAACGACGCAGTTTTGAGGTGGGAGGAGCAGTGCAGAGCTCCATTTTCAGTGGCAGGCTATTTTGGGCATAGAGAGGAGATATGGGTGTGGGGTTTATAAAGACAAGGTGGGCATATCTAGGGTTTTGCAGCAGCGGCGGCAGCCAGAATGCGACACGTGTTGCCAACCTTGACAGCAGTTTTCACTGGATGGCAAAAATAGATGATTATTTTATTATTTGTTGTGATAACCTTTTCTTTTGTAGTTTTGGGAAAATTACATTTACTTCCCCAATATTTGGACAAATCAGGCTTCATCCTCAAGAAGTATATCAGCTCCCCTTGCGCATTTTATAATTGGGACTAGGTATGATAAAATTCAGCAAAATTTTGGTAAACTACTTGCCTTTCGTTGCTGTAGCAACTGTTCTTCTCGTCTTGATTTCGTAACAGAGACTTTTAATGGGTGTGAGTACGTTGATCGAACAAAGGTTAAGCTTTCTTCTTTATTTGATTACAAGTTGGCACCTCTGTTGTCTACTTCACTCACGAGGATAGGTTTACACTAATAATCATTGCAATTCACATAAACTAAGGCCCCTGGATCATAAACAGGAAATATAAGGAGATTAAGTGACAGAACCATCAACACACATTTAACATTGGTGAACATAAGTAATATGCCGGAGCATTCAAGTACAACACTTGAGAATCGGCAGTGATTTTCTCATAAAACAGCCTTCTTATAAATTGGCAAAGCCATTTCTGCAAGCGGCCTTAGTTACATTCAGTACTTCTAAATTCGCATCATGGTGCACAAAAACCAAATTTGAGTGATGTAACATTTGATTAAAACTATCATTACCCAGTGACAAGGCTGGGTGGATCATTGCCAGTCACTCTAGATATTCCCGCAGAGCTCTCATCACAAAAATCATGTCTGAAGCCACCATTATCTTTGGCATATTTTAACCGCAACTCGATCTCGTCTTGCGTCAAATAAACATTACCTGATGGCACCGATGGCTGTGTGCCTATCATGAAGCCGGTGAGACTGCCACAAAGTGTCAATCATCTGACGGCTCTTGTTAGCCCTGTTTGGTTGGCCTTGCGGTTGGCCTTGCATCATAAATTGACTGACCATTTTCGTATACTAATTCAACAAGTTCTCTTTCAGGGCTGCAAGTAGTTACAAAGACCTCATCACACACGGATAACAAAAACAAAATGAACCAAGAGCATAAACATTCATATTCAACTGGTTCAAAACATATCTGAACACAAAACATACCATGAAGCTATCCCAGTTAGAGTTGGAGCATTCGGTTGCGGAGATTCCAGATTTTCTACAAAAATCTGACGGAACTCAAGGAGGGTCATATAAAGTAAGGAAAGGCCAGTCAAGATTCACACGGAAAGCGAAAACCAGAAGCTCGAAAAATAGACACGTAATCAAATCTAAGATGAATAGATTTTTGCCAGTATGTTTATCATAATCTAGGATGAAATTTAGGTCTCCTCCATCTTCTTGAGCTTCTCACACTCAGTTTTTACACTAACAACGCCTTTAATCTCCAAGAACACACACACACACACTTTATCATCTACAACATCTACAACTCATCGAGCTGGGACAATTTCATTTTCTACTGAAACTTGCAATATCTTCAATGTCAGAAGATGAGAGAAAAGACAGAAAATGAAGACTGCAATCGAAACAAAAAGTTGTCACCACCTTTCTATTTTACTATACGTGTTGAGATATTATTCAGAACGGTAGCTACTTGAGAATTATCCGATCATGTAGCTTTTCTCTAGAAGCAAAAAAATAATAGCGGACAATATATCAGACTCGGCGAGTTCTTGGGTCATTCCAAGCTATATGTACACTTCTATGCATGAATTTGTATCCATCCATGTCTAGGGACATCTAAAACCATTCGAGCAAGTTCAGAGTTCTATACCGTTAACTCACTACTGCAGGCACCCCCCCCTCTGGCACCGGTCTTTGGGGCCTCTGGCACCGGTATTTTGGGCCCCAGTCAACTGGTGCCTAAGTATGGTGGTGTTGAAACGTAGTTACTATGACACAGGTAAACAAAATCGGTGCTAGAAATGAATAATCAACATTGGTATAATGAATCGGTGCTCCATATATCATCTCAGCACCGGTATTTTAGATGTCGGTATTGTTTGTTAAATCACTGTTTAGGCACATTGATAATGATCACCAGTTCTTTCCTAGCACCGGTTCATGTTCATAAATCGGTGCCTGAAACTGGACATATTACATATACCAGCACCAGTATGTTAATGATTATCCGGTGCTCTGGCTTTGGTGGATGTATGTTTATAGCACCGGTTCATATATTTGTAAAACCGGTGCTTTTATTTTTCTAAAACCAGTGCTTGAATTTTCCCAATTTGCAATTCCCTCTTTTAATTTATTTAGGCCCACCCCGAATCGAAACCCGGGGAAAAATCATAGAAGAAACTTAGAAGAGTCAAGAACACAAATATAAAAATTAAATTGATGCTAAGCAATTTGAAAAAGTAAAAATCTAAACAAGTGAAGAAAAAAAAGAATCCATCCATATGATAATTTAAGAAAAAAAGTGAATATGTCGGAAATTAAATACACGTTGAAATACACATTGAAATACACAATGTCCACCTAAGTCTTGAATTGTTTGGAAGACACATTCACTCAAACTTCACACTATGTGTATGCGACGTCTGTTATCTCCTTGCCATTGTACGCTCCTCTTGCAGGGGGAAATATCTATTGTGTACAAAATAACTCTATGATTAATTACGAGAAGGTAATCAATAAGTAAAAATAAGAAACGTTTAAATTTTAATATGTCAACCAACCTCCATAATATCTGTAGAGGCCTGTTCAGCTCTAGTTTTTCCATAAATAGGAGACCAACTGAAAATGATTCCCATCCACTCTCAAGTGAAGTTTCAGCACTAATTCGATTGGAAGGAGACACCTTCAAGTGAAGTTTGAAATAGTGGAAAATGAGGTGCCCTCAAGTTTAAAATTAAAGAAGGAGACGCCTTCAAATTTGAAACATTGGTAATGAGTTGGCATGCAGTGCCCTCTAACTCTAATGCTTCTTCCATTAAGTTTGTGCATAGGTACGATTTGTTGAAGAAAACAATTTTAAATGTCAAAATTATGCAGTGTTTAAGCACCAAGAAAACATGGTGTGTATAACTATGTATTTAATGTTAACTATGTTTTAATGTTTAACACACCATGTCAAACACTTAATGTTAAACACACCATGTCAAACACTTAATGTTAAACACACCATGTTTACTTGGTGCTCATAAATGACAAAATCTCCACATTTTAAATTGTGGAGTTCTGCAAATCGAACTGCAATTTCCATAATGGAAGAAGCATTAATTAGTGAGAGGGCGCATCGCATGAATATAGAGCAACCAAAACACGAGGGAAAATCTAAATTCATCCCAAACTAGGTATAAACATCAACTTAAAATCATCAAAACAAGAAAAAAACCTGTAAACCTTAATCAAGTTTATCCTGGAATCAACACTCCAAAGATCCATCAATCCATAACAATACACTTTAATAATAAACAATTTCTCCCCAAAAAACTTATATATATATACACAATATGATAGAATCAATTGCCACAAAACACATACACTATCAACAACAATGACATTACAATTGTTTGAGGCAGTTCAACATCGAATTTTTGGGACTGGTACTTTAACACACCAAACTGGATAATAATTATATTTCGTCTGAAAAATAACATAGGATTGTTCCAAACCACAACAAACAAAATAATTTGTATAATTTGTGAAAAAACCATAGTATTAATTAGAACAATGAGGATTAAAATTCATGAATAATATCTAGCAAACGACTCTTGATCCAACATATGTGCATATTCTGAGGTGGTTCTAACGTCGCTCTGCTCAACGCCCGAGACTGCATATGTAAGGAAAGGCCCAACTGCTTTCTTGGCGTCCGGGAACTAGTATTGAAAAACCTAACCCATGTGATTGCACCAGGACTTGTGATATTGTGATTCCGTTAGCAGATTAAGTACACCCACCTCCAACGCTGCGACTCTAGATTCCAAAGAAGGACCCACATTGCCCTGAAGAATTTTGTAGAAAGAGTATGTTGTAATATTAACAATTGGTTGACTGTATATGTCGTGCGGATAGTGGGGCACACCGGCTTTTGTGCGCAGTTCGGAGATGAGGCTGCGGAAGCCGTAACCTGACTTCTCTGCACCCTCTCTCAAAGCATTCGCCATTTGCCAACCTAAATTCTAGCGCAGTTTCTTTTTGATGGCGTATAGATGTGTCAGCCGCAGACAGTGAACCTCAGTGTTCACAGTGACAGGGTCAAGTCAGGATGCTACAAAGTGGTACCATCCAGGGGTGAGGTGCTTCTTTGGAATCTTTGTCCAACCTGGTTTCACAAGAGAATCGACATCGGTTCCCGCCCTAGTTACCGTCCTCACGATCTCCCATCCTGTGGGATCGTCGAAATCCCAACCCTCCTCGGTCTTGAAGTGGAATGCAAGAAATTCATCCTCCTTGGGGGAACAGTTACCAACCTGTACAAATAGTTTATGGATTCATCAGTCAATTTCACCATTTTCCCACGACCAAACGCCTCATCCCACCTCACACCACACCACAAATTAGCGTAAAACTCACTCACTATGCTGAGGTTGAACATTGGAGGCGTGTCACACAGTTTCTCCCACCCAAGTGCTCGGATAGATTCTTAAAAGGGGGGAGCTGTTTCGATTCCTCTCTCCGGAAAATGTCGCCTTGTTCTGTATGTTTGTTCAATTAACTTTACCTGCTCCGAGATGAACCTCTTCTCTTGTTATTGAATGTTGGATTGCATCTCCGGAGAGGAAGATAGTCCATTGTGTGACCTCTTTAATGGAGTTTTTGGTGCCATATCCTACAATGTTCACTCAGGCATTTCAACAAACACCTTCCATGCATAAAAGAAAACCTATAGAATACTAGTTTTGATTAACATCAACAAACGCTCAATGGGAGCCAATAAAATCCAAGATATATATATATATGTAGTTATTACACATTGACGCTATGTACATGATTGCAACATCGAACAAAGTTGTTATTGGAGAGCAAAGTGAACCAACATTTTTCCAAAACCATTGGGTTCATGATAAATAAACTTGTAGAATGAAGAGCAATGTTTGAAAGAGAACTCACCTTATTCCTTTGCAGAGCTTGAGAGTATGAACAGATGGGGAAGATAGGTTAGATTTCCTCTCCAAGAATTAGAAATGGAAGACCAAGAAAGTGCAGTGGAAACTGTCGATTTGTATGTATTTGTAACTTAAAATCATTAGCATAGGTATGAAGCTCATAAACCGGTGCCAAAAATTGAATAAGCAGCAGTCTGAGACTGCTTTGAATTAATTTTTTTGCCATTTCTCCCAACCTGAGAACAAATTTGTGAAATAAATTTTAAGTAGATGACACTGGTACTAAAACCAGTGCTGGAGACGACAAAACTGGTGCTATTATAACCTCAAAACAGCTACTTCAGGCTGCTTAATGCCGATTTTTTATTCATTTCAAATCAGAGAACCAATTATGAAATATATTCTAAATACTCAGCACTGGTATAAAGACCGGTGCTGAAAATAAAATTACCGGTGCCAAGGATGCAACAAAGCAGCTGCCCATGACTGTTTGAATTATTTTTCTAGAGCCGTTTCACAACCGAGAGCAAATTGAAAATATTTGTTTTAAGTACGTAGCACCAGTATAAAAATCGATGCTGAAATGTAACTACCGGTGCCTGAAAAAGGAAAATCAGTCGCTTACGGCTGCCTAGAATATTTTCCACCAAAATAAATATCCTCCTCCCATCCGAGCCCCATTTTCCAGACACCGGTGTTATACATACAGATGTTATAGTTTTACAAAAGCACCGGCAACATGCATCGTACCAGTGCTATAATTTTCCTTCATTTTTATGACACCAAATACACTGTTGGGCACATGGAACCCTGTTCCAGCACCGGTCCTATGCACCCTAATCGTTGTTACCGGTGCTATTTAATATGTATGTCACCTGTTTTTAGCACCAGTTACTATATTCTTGTGCCGACAATCATCGACAACACCGATTTACTATAATTTCATCGTAAAATCAGTGCCTTACATATGTTCAACACAGATTTCTTTGCCCTAAGAAAGGAACCGGTGCCTAAGTACTTGTTTTCTAGTACTGACTTCTTGTTTGTTTTTAGTTCTCAGTATTGAGGGCTAAAGTAACTAAATAGGTTGATAAATAACTCATCAATATCAATTGTGATCTAAACACAAGAATCATACTAGTATGTATTAAAGAAGATGGATCCTTTAAGTATGTCAAGTTGGTTCAATGCGCAATTCTTGTTAACTACTACTCCGTTCCAAAGAAAATGACACAATTATTTTTGGATCGGTATTTTATGTAAGATGAGGTGGACCATGTTGATGAGAAATAAAGGATGAGTATTTTGGTAATGGAAGAGTTGACTAGTAGATTTAATTAACATTTTGAGGGATAATATAGTAAATATATAAGCTCATTTTTTGCCACTTTAGGTAAGAATTGAATTGTGTCAATTTCTATAGAACGGACGAAAATAGATTTGTGCCAATTTCTCTGAAACGGAGGGAGTATTGCTTTTGCATGCTACATATACTAATGGACTTATTAAATAGAAGTAGTTATACAATAAGTAGAAGGATATTCTCACCAACTCAAACTAACCAAACGGTTACCTTTATCTTGTATCCACAAATCACCTAAGGTGAGAAATTATATGGCACACATAGCAATAAAATGCAAGGACGACTTAATTAGTACAACTAAAAAGATTGAATAAGAGTAGATGTGTTTATGGGTCGGGGCGGGTTGGTTGTCCCAGTTCAAATTGACCCAAAATTTTGGAATAAATGAGTCGGGTCGGGTCGGGTCGGATTGAATCATGAATCGACTAAAATCGACCAAAATTATATAAAAAATAGTAATTTTTAAATAAATTTTTAAATAATATATTATTTTTAAATGTAATAATATTTAAATAATAAATAAAATTATGATTTATTTTTATATAATTTAAAATAAGAACATTATATTATATTTAATTACATATTATTTACTTAATAAAAAAATTATTTTTTTTCATTTTACTTAGTTAGAATACTTTTAATATTTCATTTAAAAAAATATAATTTAACTAAAATTTATTATACAATTATGAATATACATTTCATATATTAATAAATATATTATTTATAATTAATAGTAGATTTGCAAAATTATTTTTAGTTTTATAAAAAATTCAAGAATGTTAAACTTGTTTATTAATTAAATTAATGGTGGGAATGTTGTGTTAAACTAGTTCTTTTAATGATTTTTTTCAAGAAAATTGGGTAAAATTGCAAATGGGTCAAAACGGGTCGATTTGGTTCAAAATCCGACACGACCCACATCGACCCAAATGGGACATTGACCCAACCCGACCCATATAGGTCGGGTCAAAACGGATCGGGTCGAGTCGGTTCGGGCAATTTAAACACCCCTACTATCTCACAATGTGCCAATCAACTGTAAAAATTAATTTCTCCTACTTAAAATTTAAAGGTCATTTTCATGAGAGTAAATCGTTCTATTATTTTAACAACCAATATACTGATCAATTGAAAAAATCATTTTCCTCCCTTTTATTATAATAATAATAATAATTTTTTGAATTTTTATTACTGCAGTAGATAATACATTATGTATAAAATGTCTTCCAACACCACTCTTTGTATTATACTTTTTGGAAACAAGCTCACTGGTGCAAACTTCATGAAATGGATTCAATTTCTTAAAATTATTTTAAGAAATGAGAAGATTGCCTATGTTTTTGATTACTCTATCCAAGATGAACCCGCTTTTGAGGTTGATCAAGCAGTTAAAAATGCTTACAAGAAGCATACTGATGGCTCTGAGGACGCTTGTTGCCTCATGTTAGCCTCAATGAGTCTAGACTTGCAAAAGCAACACGATAATATAACATCCTATAGTATGATGATGCATCTTAAGTTGTTGTACATATACCATCTTAAGTTGTTGTACATATACCTTCAGCTACTAGTGCTTTATAATCACAATACCATCCTTGTTAGTCTTTTTCTTGAAGACCCGATTGTACCCAATAGGCTTTTCCCATTCCGGTGGATCGACTAAGGTCCACACCTTGCTTGTCGTACGTGGAATCCATTTCTGATTTCATGGTTTGATGTCGCTTCTTAGAATTCTTATCAAATAAGATTTCTTCGTAAGTAATAGATTCATTATTATCAATGATAAAAACGTCATCATACCTCTCAGAAGGATGACATGTCCTACTTGACTTACGTATATTTAATGTACAGGGAACCTTGGACTGTTTTTTATAATTGCAGTGTAATACTAAATAAAAAAGAAATAAATAAATTCTCTTTTGATGTCATGATGGTGTCAGGAAGGAAAAATTCATTCCAAGAAAATCTAGGTGAGAGTGTTTTTTTTAAATAATATTAAATTTTGCGGCAACATAAAAAACAAAACACTACTTCTTACTTTGTAAAACCCTAGCTTCCATATGTTTTAATTTTTAAAAACCGTTGACGTCATAATGGTGGCAAGATTTAAAATAATAGAAAATAATAATAATATTACTTCGGCTCATATTGCGACGAGACGCCACTTTCTGAATTTTCTTTCAAAAATCTCACCTGAGCCATCCCTCGGCTGTAGCTTTCTTCTTCGACAACGATCTGTATTGAGCATCTTCTTTTACGAACTTTAACACCAAACTTTTTGATTGATTTCACCATACCGGAAGCTTAAAAAGTTCACCGGAATGTGTGGGGATTCACCTAGAATTACCATCAAATCAGACGCATATTAATGTTGCAATTTTGGATTCTTTTCGCCTTTATCATTGCCGATTTTAGGCAGATTCCACTCATCAAAGTTTTCAAAATTTTCCAGAATCGGATTAAATTCATCATAAAAGGTAAAATTTTCATATAAATCAACTAGTTTATATTACTCATAGAAAGACCGATTATGTTCAAGTATCAAAAATCATTTGCTAGTTAAAAATTAGTTTTTCATAAAATAAAATCTTTCAATTTATAAGCATCGTTATTAAATAAATCTCGCATTCATTAGAAAATACGTGAAAATAATATTAGATCTGATATCGCAGTAAGTATTCATAAATTCTATGAATCCATGATCAAATTATATATATAATGTGAAATATATAAATACCAGGTTAGTTGTGCTTCGACAAAGTGATTCGATCATAAGTGGCACAAATGGTACGATCTTTGATAGTATCCACACGAACTCACTATTAGGCATCAGCCAGTTAACATGCCAGCTCTTGTTCACCTTCAACACCTATATAAGAAATGATTTCTATCTTTCTATCGTGTGTTGTGTGAACCTGATTGAAGCCAATTTATAGAGGCAGTGGAAGGAGAGTTAATACTATATTCATGTCAATGAATTTAATGTACACTAGTATCAACTCTCCGAAACTCACGTTCTCTCTCTCCTTTATTCTCTCCCCCTTCTCACTACAAAACCTAAACTCTACAGAGCTATGGGGGAGGCGCCGACACCGGAATCTCTACTCCGGTGGCTCCCCACTCCCAATCCCACCCCCTTAAAACTCTTATCCCTTTCTTCCAATATTTTCCAGACTTCCCGGCTCTCAAACTGACCGACAGCGTCGAAGCTACGGCTCCCAAACTGACCGACGGGTCGAAGCTCCAAGTCGATGCCCACGGGTCGAAGCTCCGGTTGATCTCACGGGTCTTAGCTCCCGGCGGCGGAGCTCCACGCGGAGGTTGACGGCATTTTTGGTGTTTTTTTCATTGCAGATCTGAGGTGTCGCTACTCCGGCGTGGCGATTTCAGTGGCAAATCAGATTTCCGGCGTTTCTCCTACTCCTCCGGCGCCTCCACACGCCTCCACGCGCCTCCACGCTCCACCGCTCCTGGCATGCCATTGGTCCACACGCCGCTGCTCCTGGCACGCCGCTGCGCCACGCGCCGCTGCACTGTCATTTCAATGCCCAGGAGTACACGACCCTACCCTTCCGGAGGACATGTTATTCTCGGGTTAACGGGGCCTAGTCCATTTCCGGAAACATATGGTTACGAGGGGTACTTCTCCATTTTTATTTTCTTTTTCTCCTCTTTAGTTTATATTTTCGGGTGGGAGCTTTTAATTAATTTGTCATGTGATTTATTTCAGTTTCTGCATTTTATTTCATTTTCTTTTACAAATAGGGCAGAAATGATTTTGGTTTTTTGTGTCTGGTATTAAATAAGAATTCTCTCTGTCAATGTGTATTTTGTCGACGGCCCGAGTCGGCAAAATTTATTTGGCTTCAGATTTGATATCCAAAGAGACAAAAGGAGAAATCCAAGTCGGAGTCGTTTCATATACGGACTCTCGGCGATTGCTCTTCGGAGGATTTAATCAGATTTGTAGGCTTTGGTCCATTAGGGGAGCTTATATCAATTACATTGTTAAATCAATTTAATTGATGTTTCTAACCTTCTGGAGCCAAGCTAGAGTGAACTCTACGTATCATATTGTTTTGGACACACTGACAGGAAATACTTGGGGTAATTCAAACGACTGGTTTCAATCTCCTAGTTTAGGGAAGGGATTTTACGGGTTCAATGGAGATTGACCAGATATTTAGTTGGGGATCTTTAATGATTTCGTTTGGATTGCTTTTGATGTTGATCGGATGTGTGGCCGAAGCACTTACGATGCGTATTATTTGATACTCCACTGTTTTGACTCTGATGGTAGTCTTGGGTCGATTTCTTTGTGACTACAGTAGGACAATACACTGTTAACCGCCTATTCTTGGGGCCCTCTTCTCATTGCCACAAGCCTTTAGATTCGTATTGTTATATTCATTGGGGTTTATGTGTAAGCCTTCGGGCACCACGTTTGATGTAAGCTTTCGGGCACCACGTTTGATGTAAGCCTTCGGGCACCACGTTTGATGTAAGCCTTCAGGCACCACGTTTTTTATGCAAGCCTTCGGGCTCCACTTCCATGAAAGCCTACGGGCACCACTTGATGCAAGCCAAATTTGGCAGCAACTGATCTTAATTGAAAAGGGTCGGGAACCCTATAAACCCGATTACTTATTTTTTAAAAAAAATTTAAGAAGTCTCTGAATATAGCATGTGATTTTACACATTATTCTCCAAGGCACTCAAAAGTGAGTCTCTGACCTGATCTTTAATCAAATATAGATGTGATTTTACACATTATTCTCCAAGGCACTCAAAAGTGTCTCTGAGCTGATCTTTAACCAAATATAGCATGTGATTTGGACCAAATTCATGATATAGAGAATTTTACTATCTATTACCACTGTCCATTGCCTGCTGTCTTCTGTGCATTACAATGACATTAGGAAGGCTGCAGCCACTCGCCAGGAATAACTGATACATACGCTGATTCTATGTACCGAACATCTTTTATAAAACCAGTGTAGTACTCCGCATATTGTATCACTGAAAGTTGATATTTTGAAGCAGTTTCCTAGCTAGATATCTTGTTTTAGTTGTCCATTTCGGGCTGCCACTCAGATGACTCGAAAAGATTCTGCAATTTGTTTCAACTCCTTGTAGTA
>JAULKM010000012.1:9757266-9769689 GCA_032355605.1 Rubia tinctorum | reverse complement strand
ACTTAGTCAAGTTCGTCGCATTGCTTTGTTTCCATTCTTGTAAGCTCGGCTCATATGTGACTTTCATTTCATATACTTCCTTTCTCCAAACACTATTTGCACATCAATCATTTTCACGTTGTTCAAAAAACATGTTTGGCCGTTAATTAGTTTAACTAATTATAATAACGACAAATAAAAAGTTGATATTTAAAAATTATTTGTTACGACGAATTCAAAAATATTACATATGGTAATATTGTTCTTCATATATCTATTCAAATATGCGGTTAAATTTTGATAGAGAATATGACCAAAAAACAAGAGTGCATATAGAGTTGGAACGGATGGACTACTTGGTTCCAAAATAAATTCTCATATACTAATTTGACACTTATAAAGTTTTCTAAAACCCTAATTGCTCATTTATATAAAGGGTTTGCATAGTCCATAACCACGCAGACAATACAAAATGAAATTACATACTTTACCGGTTCTAAAAGTTTTACTTATGTGAGCATTATAATCTCTTCACATATTACATAGAAAAAGGTTTTGAAAAATATCTTCTTTCAAGGTTTGATGTTCATAAGAAAAGGTTTGATTTATAGGAGCAGTGGTGGAACCAGAAGGAAATGTAAGGGGTGCTTGATAGAACTGGCAAATTAAATTCCAGACGCTTAACAATAAAACATTTAATACTAAAATGAATTAACCAAATTTATGGACCTAATAATGCACAAACAAAAAATATAAACAAAATCACTTAAAAAAGGAATTCTCTTTTAACTTATTTTTTTAACTTAAATAAAAAGGAAAAGTCAGAACAATTAGGTCAAAAGAACAAAAAAATAATTTATTTTAGGAATTGATTAATCTCAAATTCATGGGTTAATATTGGATTCAAACTTCAAAAGGAAAAAAAACAAAAGGCTTTACCTAGAAACGTCAACGACCAAAATTACAGCACCACACAGAATTACTCTCAAAATTTCAGATCCAAACTTCACCCTAGAGCCAAAAAAACAACAAACACATAAAGCAACGGAAACAGAAAAGCACACACAGAGACACTCGCACACCTTTTCTGCGGCTGAATTTCAATCTGCACTGATCACGTTTCCCAAAAAGATTACTCGATGCAGTGGCAAGGAGCAGAGGTCGCACATGCGTCGGCAGAATGCGATGAATGGTGAACGGCGGTCGACATGGCGTGACGCTAGGAAGAAAGCAGCGGCTCTGTTTTCGAATTGCCGATCTTGGTTAATTGAGGTCTTTACCAATTATTGTGATTTTTTTTTAGCTTTAGTCGCTTTGATTTCTCGGGGTGAAAAAAGTAATAATACCCAGTACTTAAACGGCGTTGTTTAAATACTTGGGTTTTGAAAAAACAAACAGACACGCGTCTTCTTATCCAAGAGCGGGGGCGGACCATGGTGGAAAGCGGAACCATCGATCCAGTGGCTCTCCTAGAATTAATTCTCTCATCACCGAATCTTAGGGGAGCGCACACCCTAGCTCATCCCTGGTTCTGCCACTGTATTGAAGCATTTTTAACCGCCCTCTCTCGGCGTCATTAAACTCGAAAGGAGGACTCTTAGGGGTCAAAGATAGAAATTAGGGGAGTGCAACGACGGCTCTGCCTGGCATGCAGATCTGAATCTCCCCCATGCAATTACGTTCCGGGCACTACACCACGAATGCTTCTCCCTAGGGTTAAAAAATGTAAAGGGGATGAAGCACCTTATGATGGCTCTAGGGTTGCAAAGTTAACCTTAGTTTGCTACTCTATCTATCTCTACTCGTTACTCTTCGGACCAACTCGTCAGCTTACTAGTGCATGATCGATCGTAACGTTAACAACGGCAACCTACGTGCACACACCCACGCGAATCCGGACCCATCGTTATCCCAATAGCAGCTAGGTTTCCCTCCCCGGGGGGTATCAATATTGTGGAAACATGAAAGTAGACTTTGGTATGTGCTAACTAAGTGTGACAATCATGCAATTCACAAACATTAAGAACAAGCCAACAATCACGTAGAAATAGGTTAATCTAGGAAATCTCACAAAATAGCACTAATAAATACAAATATAATTCCCAAGTTAATTGATCATTCCCTAAGCATTTAACGCAAGTATTGCATTGGATTCAACACTTTTGGGCAAAAGAAAAATAAACTAGAGAGAAGGAAGAGTATTTTCTCTCTCTAACCTACTCTAAAGGATGAAAATTGGGCATAACTTAAATCCTAGTAGACAAGGTTCCATATATATAGTAGTAGGGAATTGGACCTTGAAAAAGGCCAAAACAAATAAGCCAAAAACCCTAGCAGCCGCAAATGGCCCGGGGTGACATCTGGCACGGGCCGTCAGTCGTTGCATGGCCCGTGGCCTCGTACTCACAAGGGCCATCGGTCATGGCACAGACTGTTTGCCTCGTTCCTGCACGGTCTGTGTCAACCGGCGATGTTCGTCAGCCGGAACTCCATTTTTTATCTTCTGATGCGCATCACATGTCGTTTGACGTGCCCGTCGGCTAGAAACTCATTTTTCTTAGTATCATGGCACGGGTCATGTCGTTCTTCACACCCCGTGGACTGGTCTTGGCAATCGTGACTTGAAACAACGCAGACGGTGTGAAAAGGAATGGTTCGCGCCCATACTTAGCTGAATTTGGAATGGAACGAAGACATAGGGCACGGACAGCCGGGGTTGGCACGGTCCGTGCTGGAAGCCTCTGGCACAGCCTGTGTTGTTTGGCATGGTTCGTGCTGAGCGTTGGCACTGCAAGGCCCTCCTTCGTGCCGGTTGTGTTGGCCTTGTGCTGGCCTTAACTGGTCCGGCCGGCTGACTTGTTTGCTCCGTTACGGAAAAATCGCTGATCCGATTTGAGAGTTCTTGTAGTTGATTTTTTAACAATCGAGAAGATGAATCCAATGGTGCTACCCTCAAGGGTTTATTCTTCTTGGGTCGTTCCCAGAACTCCGTGCAATCTCGAACAACACTTCCTCCGCTTCTCGTTTGGCCTTCTTGAACTTCGAATCCTCCTTTTTCGGGCTCAATGCCATCTACTATCACGCTTTGGAGTCCTTGGCCTTCAATCTACTACCATCCTCGCAAATGGCTTTCGATATCATCTACCATCCTTGTGAATAACCTTCAAATATCTTCTACCACCCTCGCGGATGGCCTTCTACAAAAAGATGATAAAAAGTACTCACGAGCAACCTACTAATAAGATCAAAAAGGAAGATCTAGGTGCCCATGAATACAAAGTGTCCATTAGTTTTAATTAAGTCTACAAAACTCGGGATTTAGATAAGAAAATCAAAAATTGTCGTCTAAACTCTTTATTGTGTAAAACTAACTAAAAATAGCAATCAACCAAACAAAATATGATAATAAATTTTTCAAATGCATCGGCTAACGCGTGCATGAAGCTGCACAGCAATTTTCAATGGATTAGCTAAACTAAATATCTTGGTTAGAATAGCTAGTTGAGAACAAATAATAAAATTTTAACCATCGGCTAAAATAGCTAGTGGATGCTGACTAGCTAAATTTAGGGAGCCCCCTTAATGTTAGTTGGTCAAAAAATATTATTTTCTAGATAATTTGTGCTCATATTGTCCAAAAAATTGAACACGGCCACTAACTAAAATCTAGTCAATTGCAATTGTAGAATTAATCAACTAAATCACCCCCTCTTATTTACACACACCTATAACTAATATGAATAAAACCTTTGAAAATCTCTCTTCTCTAGTGGACGATCCTGACTACCACTATCGACTTAATTGTACCATATGAAGTCTTAGGTGTTATAAATTGATATTTAAGAGGTACGACGATGACCTCCTAGTATGCTACATTTAACTAAACAAATGTAGGACCTGCAACAGCCAAAGCTTTGGTGCCTTCACCATCAACCTGTGCAGCTCCTCTAGCTGCACTAATACTAGATTTTGTCAAAAACCCTACTTTCTTTAAACCATCATCATTCACAATAGGAAAATTCATGTTCTGACTAGCATCTAGAATACTACTCAACAACGAATCATAATAAAATGAGACTTGTTGTCCTTCAATTGTATCTTTGAATTATTGGGATGGTTCGCCCTCATCAGCCATCCTCTTTTGCACAATTCCTTTCATCATTCTCTTGGGCTCAAGAACAGTGCAGATGCAGGAATCTCCAGAGTCACCATCCCATGTATTCTTACTGACCAGCGTGCCATTTCAGCTACTATGCCACAAAAAATGCAAAAGCAAGAAACCAATAAAAAAACTAACTATACAAAGTATGTAAAAGAAAAACCTACCTCCAGAAACATATGATTCATGAACCTTTTTAACAAGTTTCCAGGGAATAACCTCCTGCTTAAGCAAGTGAGATATGCGTGATTGTTTTTGTAGGGGTGGAACATCTATAAAAAAAACATAAGTCAATTTTTAGAAATGAATCACATAAACAAGAAAAAGACATAAAAACAAAAACAAAAGTCACCTTCAACATTTTTGAGTTCCTCAAAATCTAAAACTACTTCAGGTTTAGATGGGACTCCTCCAGAAAGTCGTACACACTAAGTACTAACAAATGCAACATATAAGTTTAAAAAATGCAGTTCCTAATTCAAAATGAACAATCAGCAATATGAGAATGAAAAGTCAGATGTAGTACAACTAGCAAGTAAATGCTGAATAGTAACAAATACAACATATAAGTAAACAATTGCAGTCCCTAATTCAAAATGAACAATCAACTACAAATGAAATTTAAAATTACACGCAGTACAACTAACAAGTACACACTGAATACTAACAAATACAACATATAAGTAAACAAATACAGTTTCTAATTTAAAATGAATAATCACCAATGAATGAAGAAAAAGTCATACACAGTATAACTAACATGTACACACTTAATTCTAAAAAATGCAACGTATAAGTAACCAATGCAATTCCTAATTTAAAATAAATATATATATAACAAATGAAATAAAAAAATCATACAAAATACAACTAACTAAGTGAATACTAACAAATTCATCATATAACTAAACAGCTGCATTTTATAACATCAACCTTACATAAATGCAGAGCTTTATTTATACATCATTTAAACTAAACGCATGCAATTTCTAAATAAAAATAACAATCAGCAACAATTACAACTAAAATTCAACAGAGCAACTAATCAAATGTGCCAAAACAAGAATTTATAACCATATTAGAGAAAAATGCCATAGCAACTCAAAACACATAAAAATGATAGCATATCCAACGCTCAAAACCAGAAAATCAAAGTAAAAACAAATAACTAGCACAAAATGATAACAAAACCGGGAAACAATGCAACGATCAAACAAATACCATACCAGAGAAACTCTAAGATAATTTCTCAAATTTAAGTCACATATTTCTTTTCTTTAGACGGCGGTTTTTATCAATAGTAGAGTCCCCTTCGCTATACGAACATTGTTTGGTCCAAGCCATTATCTAAACATCAAATTAATTAAAAAGATAACAAACCCAAGGTATCTGACGAATCTCAAATGAACGAACAAACAAACTAAACAGAATTGACACCAAAAAGTAAATAAGCCCCTAGAGAAGAGGAGGAGAAGAGACCAAGAAGGCGCCATAACGGAGATTACGTAGCTACAGAAAAATCGGCAATGGCAAAGGTTATATGAGGGTGGCAGAGGTTGTGAAATGGAAATAATAAAAAATTGCGTATTAATATGAAACCTTCGATTGTTATAGATTACAAAATAAATCCTATTTTATAATCAAACATTCACATTTTCTATCCGTTAAAAAATGTTGACTTACTCTTTATTGATTATTATACTGCTCAGATAAGGTTGTTTTTAGAGTCCAATGCTAAAATGACCATAACTTTAGGTTGAAAGTGCCAATATAACTCTGCAAAATGAGAAAGTGCCAAAATAACCCTAATTGTATGATGTGTGTGCCAATCTAACCTTGGGCGTCATTGACTTCAATTGTCAGCGGGAGATTTGGCCCAAATTTAAGAAAATGATGATTTTACCCCTGAACTAAAAAAAAGAAAAAATAAGAAAGAGAAATGACATTTCACATGCATCTTCTTCTTTTTCATTTATTCTTTCACCCGCCTCCACCTCCGGCGATTCTTCTCTTCGCCACCACCCCGTCTTCTCTCCACCACTACCTTATGCAGCCCAGCCCAGCCTAAAGTACAGGTCATCGCCTGAATTTGCTTCTTTTTCGGTTGAAATTGCGGTGGATTCGTCGACCATATTTGCAGGATTCGAAGGTGAATCTCGGTGATGGATCGAAGGTGGGTCTCGGCGGTTGATCGGGTTGCTAGGTCTCACAAGTGGTGGGAGAGAATAAGGAATGGTGGTGGGTGGTGGCGGGCGGTGGGTTGGGTAAGGGTGGGTTTTGACAAAGAAAGGGAGTAAAATGATAATTCAACTTATGAGGGAAAGGGTATTTTCGTCATTTCATGTTTGATCAATAGCCAATTTCATCAATCAATGCCGAAATCTGACCAAAAGGTTATAACCAAAAAAATTATGTAGGGAGGTGAACGACCAGTACTATACTGACACGTGGCAAGTGGTGAATAAAAAAGTATAAAGTATAAAACTATATTATAACCACACGCGCTTGCCACGTGTCAGTATTTAATTGGTTCCTCATCTCCCCAACATCGAAACTTTTCTGAGGTTATAACTGCACATTTTATCATAAAGTTAGCGTTATTTTGATACTTTCTTTTTTTAATGGGTTATAATGACACTTTCATCATAAACTTAGGTAGAAGTGTAAAAATTCCTTGTTTTAAATTTCGTTCACCTCTGTAGTTACCACTTTGTTCAAACACAATTTTCCACATTGTTTAACTATTTTCTTAGGGTAAAATGCAAATATAATCCTATTATTTTCTAAAAGTGCCAATATAACCCTGTATAATCTGAAAGTGCGATTATAACCCTAATTTTTGCATCAAATGTGCCAATATAACCTTTTGACACTATTCCGGCGTTGCCTGAGTATTTTCAGGCATTGACCAGACCTAAAAACACTAAAATACCCCTAGTCTTAAAACTAAACTTGTAATTTCAAAAATACCCCTAGGATTCTTCTTAATTTTCATCCCCAAAACTCCAGCCACTGCTGCTCCGCTGCTTCGCCGCTCCTCCGGCAGTGGCGGTGGTGGCCAAAATCTGGAGACATACACCATTCTCAAAACCGAATCAATCGGGCCTTCAACAAATCCATCAACTCATCTGGAAAAACACCTAAAATCCACAAAAGCTTTCAACAAATCCATCAATCAAACGAGAGGCAAATCCATCTACTCAAAACCTTCAACAAATCCATCTTCCACCTCGCCTCCAGTGGCATTGGCAACGGAGGATCTCTCGTGGCCCCTCCGCTCATGGTCGTCCACCACAGCGAGTCTCGGGAGCACTTCGTGTTCTATGCCGCCGACAACCCCGACGACAACAGGTTCTTCACCGTCTTGTCACACCTCATCCGATGTGTAACTTCTCCCGAATCAGCAAACCTACTCCCGCAGGCGCCTCCGCTAGAACTGATGTCCTCTCAGAACCCTAACCCTAACATCCCCGATGACAACAAGGCGAGGCGAATCTGACGGCGAATCTGCTCATCGTCTCCTGCGGTGGTGGAAACTCTTCTTCTTCTCCTCCTCACCCGGCACAGCTCTGCTCATCGTCTCCGGGGACAATGGAAACTCTTCTTCTTCTCCTCCTCTGACGCCGGCTCTGCTCCTCGTCTACGACCACGGTGGTCGACGCTCCACCTTTTCTTATTTTTTTGGATAGGTGGACCGTGTGTGTAGTAATTTGACGGATGAGGCGGAGCCCGAAAACAAATTTTATTACAGTAATAATTTTTGAATTTTTATTTTTTAAAACAAAGGTATAATAGTCAATTCATAGAATTCTGGTCAAATTCAGGTTCCCACGATTAGATTTGCACTTTCGACCAAATAATAGAGTTACAATTGCACTTTCAAATTTTACAATGTTAGATTGACATTTTCAACTAAAACGTAGGTTATTTTAACACTTTTCTTTTGCCTGAAGTACAAAAGAATGGCTCAAAATTTACTCCCCTTACCAACAGACAGTAAACATCTATCACGCGTATAGGCTAGTCTCCTTGATTCCACAGACTCAGTTCAATATAATTATATGTTTCCAATGCAGTAGATAAATACCTCCCGGAGTCCTGGTTGAAAACTCACCTCAAGATCTGTGTGCAGTTGAATGCGTACTTCCTGTTCCGCCTAATCTCCACTGTTATAGAATTACACAGTTACTGGTATATTCATCCCAAGTTAGGGAAGAAGCTTTATTGATAAGTAGACTTGCAACAATCCACATGAATTCCCAACAGTTCTAAACCATACAGATACCTAAGCTTTTTTAACCTTAATTCTATTTAACTTCAAAACATTATATTCACGTTCCTTTGCAGAGCTGGCATTCGAGTAATCCTGTATACAGTGAAAAGAGTTCAGAATGCTCTCGTGTGTGCCGAAATGACTTTATTTCTTGAATATCAGGCCCCCAACAAACCTCGGCCGGAAAATTGTAATCAGCTTTCTTCTCTTCTACTCTACGGAGGTCTACAAATTAAATGAAGTCAGGCTGTCCAGTAGATGTCAAGCAACGGTGCCACATACGACTGTTGGGATCCACAGTCCTGGGTTGGGAAATTACTTCTGGAATAGGAAAGTAGACGTAGTGAGTGTTACATATTCCAACCGTGATGCCACTATATCCAGCAAATGCACCGTGGACCTGCAGGACAGGACAGTCGTTCACTATGTATCAGGATCCAATCTCAAACATGCTTCACAACTAAGAGTAAAAAGAAGCGCAAATGAAACATTAGAGCCTTGAAGTCCAACCATAATCCATCAGCCACATTTAAGGGTCAACTACATGGATCAAAATTCTAGAAGATCAGCATGTGTTAAGTAAAGAATATTTTGGGTAATATTTCATCTTATAGGCAACAGGATTCAGGTCATGATAAGGAGATGAAAACATGGACCACGTAGTAAAAGAAAACAAACTGTAAGTGTACAACTGAGGAAGGGAAAGCTCCAACATTAATTTATTTCTTGCCGTTAATTTATGAGATTTTATTCAGGGAGCGTAAAGAGTACAAAATATTAAGTGCAGCAAAAGAAGTGTTGATAACAGACTTACTGCATTTTGACCAAGTACTGTGCAGAGGATACCATCCGAAGCATTTGCACGGCATGCACGAATCATATATGTAGGATCAATGTATTTCACATCAGCTGGAGCTCCTGTCTCCTTAAAATACTTCTTTATCTGAAAGAAAGTACTCAACAGTTCATGTCGGGCAAAAGAAAGTTGAGATTGCAAAAGCTTGACACATGTTTTGTCTACGCCAAAAGATATTTAGAGAAAAGTTGTGGTAATGATAAATTCCACCATGAAGCCCTTATCATGCAAGCTGAATGTATTGGCCATTTCCAATTTTTTTTTCTTTTTTAAATTGAGCCTCAATTTAAAAGAAAATTATCAAAGCATTTGTACAATAACGAGAACTTGGACCCAGAGGAGAGAAGTCACTTCAGTTTATGATATGACTTATCAATGGTCAATAAGGATTCTCTAAGATCAGTCTTTTATTTAGAGTCAAAATTCCTTAGTAACACTAATACCAATACCCCCACCCCAGGATAGCCCCTGAAGCCTAAAAAGGAAATGGCTCACAAAGATGAGAAATTTGATACTACCCAATTTTAAAGGAGCTAATTTCAATTGCAAACATTTTAGAAGAGAGCAGGACATTTAGCCAACATAGAACATGGTAAGAACAAAGTGGATGAAGCAGACCTCCTGTTGAATATGTACACCGATATCTCCAAGTACAACATTTCCTGATGCATCTGTAGCATTAGTTTTCTGGAGAAGATTCTGCAAAATTTAGAGATTCAGATGAATAATACAATTCCTTCAAGCGACATGTTTAGAACAAAATTATATAGAAGTAACACATATAGGTATCCCTTCAAAAGTGGTCTTTTACGAATCTATGTTAACTTAAAGTCATAATGAGAATGAAACATGCAAATCCCAGCACTTTAACTGTCATGCCCCAGAACAATACTGTTATATGGTGTAAAACAATTAGAGTGACTATTCCTTACAAAAAAAAGGAATTTTTGGAATGCTCTGAAGGGTGCACTAAGGGCTTCACTACCAACCATGTACTACTGCAATAAGAATCCTCAAAGCAGTTTGAGAAGGATACTACAGAACTCACCTGGCCAGCACCCTCTGCCACACAGATAACAGCTGATCCTTTAGTCTCAAGAAGATACTCCAGGTGTCTCAGGACACCATGTGGTCCATGCAAATTAAAAGGTACCTTAAAAATGCAACATATGGCTCAAATCGGAAGCCTTAAAATTGTTACTAATTGACCACCCTGGAAAAGTTATACCTCTGGAATCAAACATATATCAATTTGTCCACTAGCAAGGGATGCTTGCATAGCAATGTATCCACTACTACGACCCATCAACTTCACAACTCCAATCCCCCGGTAAGCGCTATGAGCCTGTGAACAATCATCCAAAGATTACTATAAGTTTATAACTAGAAAACAACAAACAAAAGAATCTATGTAGATTTGACCCCTGGTAGGAAAAAGGATTTCACATCACCAGGAAAGCAAATGCATCATAAATGACTAGCAATTCACACCTCAATGTAAGCAGAGTTGATAGCTCTCTGTGCTTCTTCAACGGCAGTATCAAACCCAAAAGTCTTGTCCATAAGCATAATATCGTTATCTATGGTTTTAGGCACACCAACAACAGCTACCTTCATCTGCCTTTTACGGCACTAAATTACAGACAGAAATATCAGAAATTGAATCAAAGACCCTAGAGATTACAGAAGTGAAAAATGTAGTGAAATTTAACTCTCCGCCAAAATTCTATAGAAAAAGCCTAGAATTAAAGCACTGACTTCAAATAGAGTAGCATGCCAGAGAAATCAGTAAGAACACACATCTCACTCTAGAACTGCAAGCCACATATAGTATAAAATGTAAAACAGATTCTAACTAACCTCATTATGTATCGCATTGGCACCAGCATGAGTACCATTTCCACCTAGCACAAAAAGCATGTTGATTCCTCTTTCCTAACATTAATTTTGAAGGGATATCAGAAACATTTATAGAATGGTGTTAGTTCAAAGAATAAATATGGAACATATAAAACTGTAATATAACTGAAGTCCAATTGACACCTCCATGCTGTCCACAATATCAGAAACAGGTGGTGCACCACGTGAAACTCCAAGTAAACTTCCTCCCGAAAGGTGAACATTCTGAACAACTTTCCTTGATAACTACCAGGCAAATAGATAAATTAATTAAGTAAAATAAACATATCTTATAAGAAAACAATGCAGGAGCAAAAGGTCACAGGCTACATAAATTGTGAAACTCCACAGAGTACATTAGCAACCATGAATTTCAGACTCAACATACCAGAATACAACAATATGTTTAATTCATAATAACCAGTCCAATCTATTAATCTCGCTGCAACAATAATTTTTTCCCCAAGTACATAACAATGAAAAAGGAGGGATTTAAAAGGACCAACTCCATGCTGTAACAGTAAAATTCAATGACTCAATTCCATTGGACTCTAGCATGTCTAATTTTGAAAATCTATAGCTAATTGCTAGAAATGGATCAAAGAGAGACTTACCGGCATTTCAGAAAGATCTTTGTCAGAAAAGCCACGATAACCAAAGGGAATGCCGACGATCTTTTTCACACCATAAATTTCAAGAGTGATGACAATCTATGGATATCAGAGACAAGAGAGGTCAGATACTAAAAAGGACACGGGGTGAAAATTCCAGTGGTCCACTATTCAAACAGTTTAATGGTGTATCTATGAAAAGAGTAAGTATATTTTTTTGCGTAACTCAAGTAAGTCACCATAAACAGGCTTAATTTCTTTATAGATGCTATAAAGAAGTCAAGTTCTACATTTTTAACCACAAAAGAACTTCGCTAGAGAGCTTTTGAAAGTCATCCAATATTTCTCTGCATTTATGAATGAATTTAGTTCTAGGCTCTGAATGAAGGTAAGACAAGATATATTCCAAAATTCTTAAAGGATATATATTCCAATGTACTACCAGGAGTTGTAGACATATCCAAGCAGTTAATCATTAGGCATGAAGATGTTTTATGTTTACTTCACCATTTTCTAGCTCACATATGCAAATTTTTAATGACAAGTAGCACGTTTACCTGTCGGATCACATCATTGAGACCAGGACAAAGTCCCCCACAAGTTACTATAGCTGCTTTTACATCCTCTGGCTTAAAGAATATTTTCT
>JAULKM010000012.1:9736264-9750761 GCA_032355605.1 Rubia tinctorum | reverse complement strand
AGTGGATGTAATTAAATTTATAAATGGAAAAGTAGAATGAGTGGATGAAATTGAAGGAATCTTGCTATAAAAAGAAAGTGTGTCAAATTCACAAAAACAACCTAAAAAAGAAAGTATGTCACATCCAATGAAACACATGGAGTGTAATGAGTTGATGAGATTGAAGAAATTTTGCAAAAAAAATAAAAAGTATATCATGTTCTTAAAAAATATTTCAATAAAGTAAATGTGTCATAAATAGATAAACACGGAGTAAGAGAATAGATAAAAGGTCTACCAGAACACAAAACATGTTTTTTTAAATATAAAAAAAACCACATGTATCCTGACATTCTGATTCTACTATAGTACTAATACACTAAAAAAAACTAATTCCTATGTTCCACCCAAATTTGCACAGAATTTTTTTCACGATCTCGAATAAACATGTTTGATTGTAAATATGTGTAGTTACGAACAATAACGACACATAAAATTTAATATTTGAAAACTACATGTTACGGCGAATCTAACCATATCTCATACGATAAAATTACTGTTCATGTATGTATTCAAATATCTAGTTAAAGTTCGACTATTTTGACTGAAAAAAAGTTCTATTTTCTCCGTCCCTCTAATAATGTCTCACATCTTCATTTTCACTATTGATTGATGATTTGGTAATTTTAATATTTTAAAATATACATGATAATAAATTATAAAAATAGACATTCTAAAACTATGTCTTACGACGAATGTAGAAATACTCACACAATAATTTTTACATTTATATATATGCAAATATTTACAATTCAAACAATATTAACTTTATTGATAAATAGTGAATTAAGACATTATTAGATAGAGAGGGAATATGTAGGTTTGGATGGGAAAAGATTCTATTTTGACAGTTGGAGTACAGATATTTAGCTTAACTATTTTAGAGACCGAAAATGCTCACATTAGGGGGGTCTCTAGAGTGATCTCTTAATAAAAGACAAAAGTCTCTTACCAAGAGAACACCCAAGAGACCATTGCGTCAGACGCAAGTGCGACCCCTTTTTCCCCTCACGGGACACGTGGTGTCTTGCCACTGGGCTACATGCCCCACTAACCAGCCCCCCTTTTTAAATTTCAGATGGGACACGTGGCATCTTCTGATTGGGTCATGTGTCCCAACATTTGTTTTTTTTTTGAAAAATCCGAATTTTTTAATTGGTAAAAAATTAATTTTATATATGTAAAATATATATATATAAATCTTTAATTTTGTTCTAAAATCTGGGGGGAAATTGAAAAAAAATGAAAGGGAATTATTTTTTTTTACAACAAAGGACGATATATAAAAGAACAAATTTTTTTTTGAGAATACGAAATTCAATTTTAAATATTATAATGTATTATTAAATTTCACATTCAACTTAATTTTGGTGGATAAATTTATTTAGATTAAATGTTAATGGTAGAATTGATGAGTAGAATAGTGAAAATCAAGTAGGGTACATGATAGTATTGAGTGGTCTTTTACCACTATGGAGGGAAAAAAAAGGTGGTCTCTTAAGTGGTCTCTTAGGGTGAGGTGGAAGAGAGAGATTGATGAATATAATATACTATTTAATTTGTAAGAGACCACTACCTGCTCTTGGCATAAGGCACTTAGAATTGCAATGCATTTTGTTGTGAGTGCAGATTTTAGACACAAATGAACGACGACATTAATGCTCCCCTTCACCATACTCATGAGATCCTCACCCAAAAGATCGAATAAATGCAAGCGTAGAATGAATGAGCAGCATTGATGTGCAGAATCAAAAGACAAAGGAAAATCACGCCTACATTAAATTCCTCACACTTTCCAGAAAACCCCACAAATCCTCTCAGGCATGACAACACCTAGGATTCCCAGATTCCGGCAGTCCTCCGTCAACTCCGATAATTCTCATTCATCATTTGCAGCACAAAAATTAGAGCATTTCCATAGAACTCATGCAACACTTGAAAAAATAGATAAAACTAAACCAGGTTTAGTCAAACAAAATCATCACATGGCATAACAGTAGTACCAGCTAGTGCTACAGAAATGTTTTCCCAGAGTACTTAATTACAACATAGCCAGCTATAATACTAGCATATTAATAGAGTACTTCTTAAAACCCATAAACTTGCTCTCCTGAATTACTGATTTTAGGGTTTCTTACCAAGGGAGTGCTTATTGTTATGCATCCAAACTTTGAGCACGTGCCTTTTGATCCCAGATTCGTTGCAGAATTCCTGGATCATCTCTTCATCTTGCCTCTGAATCTTCCACTCCAGCTTCTCCGCCAGCTCCATCATCTTCTGCTTCTGCTCCGCCGTGAACTTCGTCCGGAACCGCTTCTGGGACCCGGACGAGCTCATCCCGCCTCCGCCATTCCCACCGCCGCCGCTGAAGTCCTCCTCTCCTCCGCCGGAGCTCAAAGGCAGAGCCAGCGGCCGCTGCTGCGGAGACACGTGGAGGTACCCGGAGGGGCCCCTGTAGGCCAGCAGCTGAGGCGGAGGTGGCGGCGCCTGCTGGAAGTGGAGGTGCTGGTGGTGGTGGAAATGGAAAGGGTCTTGCAGGGCCTCCCGGCGGTGGAAGTTGCGGTGGCAGTTGCAGGCGGCGCACTTGAGTGCTTCCAGGGTGCCGTCAGGTCCGGCGGGGAGGAACTCGCAGCAACCGTCGACGGCGTGGCCGCCGAGGGTGACGGCGTGGTTCTTTAAGCATTCCCGGTAGCGGGGCTTCCTCTGGGAGGTGGGCTCGGCAACCATGTCAACTGGGCTCGCCGCCATTTTGTTGAAGGTGGCGGTGGGGTGGGTTACTGAATTGTAACTCGGACCCATCTCCATCTCTACAGCTTCACTCACTTCCTCATGATCTTCAAACTCCATTTTTGTTGCAGTTAAGGTCTTAAAATATGGAGAAGAAAGGGTAATTATGTGATGATGTAGAGATGTATAAATAGTTGAGTACTATTGGCAGTACTATTGAGTGTGAGTTAACCCTAGAATTGAGCTACTTGCTATGTCTACTTTGGAGGGGAATCATCATGTGTGGACAAATATGTACACAATTGCTTCAGTGTTTTAGTATTAAATAAAGGACAACAGTGATTTCACATTTAACCAATATTTTCATTAAAATTTGTGAGCAATTATGTTCCTGACATACTTATCGACATTCTGAGCATCTTATCTACTCCGCATTAGCCCTCAGACAGACGAAAATGCAGCCATAAATATTTCACTCGTTGAGAATTGGGACACAATTTTATTTCCGTTTTCTGAAAACAACAATGGAGTTAATGATTTTGAAACAAAAGAATTCCTACTTGTAGAGGTAAAATGAGAATTTGAGTACTATTTTATTTCATCTTTTGTTTAAACAATGATGGAGTTAATGAATATGAAACAAAATAAATCACTAAACTAATGTGTTGTAAAATTGTGTCCCACGGTTCTCAGAGAGTGAAGATGTATTTTCATAAGTTTCATCAGTGAGTTCGTCTCCCACGAAACCGTCTTATTGTAAAATCACGGATTTACAATCATTTAAGGTAAAAGGCAACCATTTTCGGGGGTGCTAACGTAATTATTTAATTTTTGGTGCCATTAAAAAATCGCAAAAAAATTAGGAGCACTAACCTACAAATAACAAAAAAGATTCTTCGTTGTTGCCCAGAAACATGCGTTTGAAGGATGCGCAACACGAAAAACACGCTTCCAAATATTCTTCAGAGTTTCAACCGATCACAACCACTTCAATCCATCGCTCCAAAATCTTCGAAGATCTAATGCTCTAAATCTGCGGTCAAAATTGAAAAGCGACGAACAACATCGATCAACATATAATCAGGTTCTTCATTCAAAACTACAAAATTGAACGGGTTTGTTGAGAAATCTACAATCAAATTTTTGACTTTCATATATTTTGCAGGTCGGGAGATCAATTGATGTCCGGAGAAGAGGATTGCAAAACTGAAAATTCACAACATGCCTTTTAAACATTGAACGCCAAATTACTGTGGTGAATGACACAGTCAATGAAACCAAACAAAATTCTGTAAAAGGTAAGTTTTAAATACCGGAATCATCACATAAAACCTGATTTAAGTTGCTTGCGAATGATTCAGCTCATATTGCTTGCAAATATTTTGATGACAATTGATCTTTCAGTTAATATTGCTTGCGAGTGTTTTGATATATACAATTGATGCTCTGTACCAGTGTATATATATATATATATAGATGATGTTGTTGATCTGTATCATAGTGTGACTTGAATAAATTGTTATATGATGTTACTGGTATAGAGATTGATGTGTTAATGAAAGTGTCTGATCCTTGTATATTTGATGTCAATTGTTAGTGAATATTAGGTGCTAGAACTGGTGTGTGATGCTATAAGTAGAATGAGTTATTTTCTTATACTCAATGATGACACTGGATGCTCAGTGATGGCATGGGTGACCAATCTTGAAATTCCAATTCAGAAAACGGCATGCATATACTACTATGTGATGTTGCTATTATATAGATTGATGTTTTAATAAAAGTGTTTGATGCTTTTTCACGTGATGTCAACTGTTACTGAACATTAACTGATAGAATTGATCTGTGATTTTATAAACAAACTGAGTGCTCTATGATTTTATTGTCATATCTGACAGGTATTTTCCTAATCTATTGGAGATAGATGCAGTTAAGTGTTTATAGGGAGTGAGAGAAAGAACCAGGGAAGAGCTTGAAAAACTGTATCGAGCACATGCAAATGCGCTTGGATTTTGCGTAAGGAAGTCAACAACAAGACAGTCAAACCAGGGAGTAATTAGGAAAAAATATTTCAAATGCTCATGTCAAGGAAGGTCAATTTTAAGAATTAAAAATGCACCTACTTTACAGCCAGCCAGGAAGAGAAAAAGAAAAATCGAAGAAGTGTCCAGTGATAAGAACGAGATGCAAAGCTTAGATGAGGATCAAGCTTGTTGATGAAAAGTGCTACGAAATCAAGCACCACTTCATTGAGAATAACCATGAGTGCATGGGATCTAAATGGCAGTACCTGTAACGTAGTGAAAGAAGAATAAAAAATGAGAAAGTAAGAGCAATCGAAACTATGGAAAAGGTAGGCCTCAAACCAGCAGCAAGTTACAAGTATTTAGCATACGCTGCCCAAGGAGAAGAAAATGTAGAGCACACTATGAGAGATCACATTAATTATATGAACAATTACAAAATGGATATTATAGTATGAGGAATGCTCAGAATGTCACAGATGAGCTTTATCAAAATGCTGCTGCCGAGGAAGACTACTTTTTTAGAGTCAAGCTGGATGATGAACGAAAATTGACCGCACTCTTTTAGAGGGACTCGTTGATGAAAGAAGATTTCATTTTCTATGGTGATGTTGTGATTTTTGACACTACTTATCGAAAAAATAAGTATAATCTCATTTGTACTCTGATTGTCGGGATAAGCAATCACTGGAACAATGCAATATTTGGATGTGCTTTTATTGGAGATGAAAAGGTTGAAACTTTCGTATGGCTGCTGGAGGTATTCAAAAAATCTATGGGGGGGAGGGGGGAACAACCAGTGACTATATTCACTGACAAGGATTATCAAAGGTAATTAAGGAGATATTTCTATGCTCTATTTGAAGATTGATGTTTCAAGTTCTGTGTTTGACCTTTTACATATTAGTGATGATGTTTTAAGTCTTTTGTTGGTTGATGTTTTGGAACCAGTGTCTAACCAGTTATACTATTCAGTTGATGTTTCATTAAAAAATTCTAACCTATTAGGTTATTCAGTTGATGTTATAAACAATTTCAAATTTTTTTGCTTATCATTATCTAATTGGTGATGCCAATAATTTTATGTTTTACATAATAAGCACAACCTGATTTAGGATACTGGAGAACCCATCACAGGAATATGTACAATTTCTATTGGTTCTGAAACTACAACATGAGTATCCTACATTTAGGATTGATGTTACATTAGCAGTATATGATCTAATTAATAAAATGATTGATGATGCATGTCTTGAAATTTTCGTTCCGTAGGTATTCAAAGACACAAAATACAGACTCTGTTTGTGGCACCTGAAACAGAACGTAATTAGTCATTACGGTAAAGTAAAGAGTGATGAAGAATTTGGATTGTCATTCAACCACTGTTTGAAAGGTTGTGCAAATGAAAAAGAATTTGAAAGATGTTGGAATTCCATGCTAGAAATCTACCAGATGCAGGACAAAGATTAGTTCAAACGCTTGTACGAACTCCGGGATAAATGGTGTACCGTATTAAGCAAGGATTTCTTCTCAGCTGGAACTTTGTCATCTCAGCGTAGTGAAAGTACCAACAAAGCAATCAACTTCAATGCTTCAAAAAAAACCAACTTGACACTGTTTTTGCAATCTTTAGAAAAACAGTCAAAAGTTGGAGAAGCGTGGAGACAAGCAAGGAGTATAGTGGATCAATGGGAAAACCAAGAGCAGCATTGGAAGGCCCATGATTTTTAATCAAGCTGGGGAGATATGCAATCTTAAACTTTTCAAGAACTTCGAAACAGAATGAAAAATGGCAATGGCGAGTAAAGTGGAGAAATTATTCAACATTGGCTATGAAGATGTATACAAAGTCAGCCCAGAAAACAATGAAACAAAGGTAGATAAGGTTTATTATAGACTCAGGGATGGTAAAGTGAAGATCAGGTGTTCCTGCAAATACTTTGAAGAAGTAGGTTTGTTATGTTTCCACAGCCTTCATGTGCTCCATTTGCGCAACATCACCGCCATACCTGAAGATTCTATACTCAAGAGATGGAAAACGATGGCAAAGAGGGAAATATGTGACAGCGGACTTGGAGGTGCATCAACAAAGAACAGCGAGAAAAACAGTGATATGAAAGGTACAATACCATATCGACATGAAATGATTAGAAAATACTAAAATTTAGTGTTGAAATGTGAAGATGAGAGAGAAAATCGTAGAACACTTGAGATGGTTTGAATAGGGATTCAACTACAGTGTGTCAGATGCTTTCAATGAAAGATCAAGACAAAATAGAACAATCAGCGACAAACAGTGCCAAGGATTCACCAACAAAAAGTGCTCCTGAAATCCTAGATCCAAGTAAAAATAAAGGGAAGAAATAAGAGGTTGAAAGGAAAGCTTGAAAGGAAGAAGCCACAGAAGAAGGAGTTTGGGTCCAAGACTCCAAATGCCCACATTATTTGAATTAGGGAAAACCAAAGTTGATGAAGGATGGGCTCTGAACCTGCAAAACAAATATGATGTTCCACAACTGTTATGTGATGTTTCACTACTGTCATTTGATGTTACATTTTTAAGAACTGAGGATTTTGGATTAAAAATTATTGTTCAACTTAGTGTAATATGGAATGTTCATTATGGGAATCATTTTTAAAGTTGACTGGTTTCTATAAGTTTCTTGTTTGAATACTGAAATTTATATTGCAAGAATGTGATCTTTTAACTTAAAATTGCGATAACTTATATATATGTAATGATCATTTAACTGGGACTTTGCATTTAGTATACCAAAGTTACAACTACAAAATGTGACATTTTTTTACTGATACACTAAACAACTACTAAAAAGTAATGTTTTAATTTTAAAACATAATATTTCATATATAATCATTACTTGAAAAACTCTAGAAATAAAATAATGAGAATTAAAACATAGAAAATAAAAATTATTATCAATAACCAAAAATATCAAAACATGCTCTTGAATTGTCACTGCATTTCTTTAGAAGGTCAAATTCATCTTCCTTAACATCACTTGCCCTCTCACCTTCACTGTACGAGTTTTGGTCGTATTTTGAGCTATCTTTATCTTTAGACTCCTCATCAGTTGTCTCCTTTTTTTCATCATCCCCAACCGTCTGATCATCATGACCAGTTTCATCAATTGGAGATGCAGCTGTTTGAGATTGAGAGGGGGCAGTACTGAAGATCTTCTCTACAAAACCTAAAGAATAAATACATAGTTAAATAATGGTGCAACACAAAAATATAAAGAGAATTGGTAATTTAAAATAAGAGGTTAAAAAAATAGATTGCCAGAGAGAAGATCAGCAACTCCAGCAACAGTCAACATAGATTTAAAACAAATTTTTGACTGAAGCTTCTTTGGAACCCGAGAAACATCTACAGATATATTAACATTTAAAAAGCAAAACAATAAAATTACAAAACAATTAATGTCAAATTAAAAAAATCAAATGAAAAGTAGAATATTTCAAAGAGGAAAGAAATTACAAAATGATTTAGAAGATTTCTCAATTTAAACAGAATTTTTTTTAGCACCATCAGTTACATTTAAAGAAACATCATAGCATATTAGTAAGCAGGAGAAAAAATAATAAAACATCAAATCACAAAACTAAGTATTCCAAAAAAAACACTGTTACCTTTTTTTGTATATTTTCCAATCTGTACAGTTAGAACTGGGCTAAACACCTTATCTGAATTAAATAAAACATCAAGACCAGATTACCAAACAGGAAGAACCAAAAAGAAAATATCAAAAATCAGAAAAGAAGTATTAAAATGGAAAACTATTTTAACTTGATCCGACCCGATATTAACGTGATCCAACCCAACCCGATTTGAGGGAAAAAACTAACACATTTTCAATCCGACCCGACCCGATCCGAAAAATGAAATCAACACGTTTCAATCCGACCTGTTTCAACACGATACGTTTTCAACCCGACACGTTTCCAATCTAACACGAAGCTAACACGATAACTCGAATTGACACCTCTAGGAACAATTAAAACGACACTACTGACACCAGACGGGGTTCGGGTCTAGTACCGATGGTAGTTAACTTGTGATTTTTGACAACAAAAAAACTACTACTTTTAATTGTGAATGGTGTTTATTACGTTACCTAGAACATTTCTACCCGGCCCAAATTTCCCCATTCTTGTACAAATTTCTTCACACCACACTCTCCAAATTCATATCACAAAAGAACCTACTCTCGAGTGAGCTTCTCCAACTCTAACACCATCATTTAAATAACGTTAAAAGGGTAAGTCTCTAATGTTTGAATTATACATGCTAGATGTAATATGACTATAACTCAACAAAATTTTACTTGATAGAGGCAGTAGATTTGATATCTCTTAGTCTATGTGGATGATAATATCCTTACTTGAAACAACTCTGCAACATTTCATTAGTTCATTGCTTGAACTAATAAAAAGTTTTTCATCAAGAACTTAGGCCCTTTACATTACTTTCTAGGATTGGAGGTAGATACTACTCCTTCGAGTTTGTTGTTTAGTCAGGCCAAGTATGATCGTGATATTTTTAGTAGAGCTGGGATGGCCGAAGCGGCTACCGTCTCTACGCTGTTTCTTTATCAGTCTCAGCTTCATAGTAGTACTAGGGACAAGTTAGTCAATGTCACTCTTATTAGTCATTGGTAGATGTTTTGTAGTATCTCACTAAAACTCGTCTGGATTTTACATTTGCAGTATATTCATCCAATCAGTACCTTTAAAATCCTCAGGATGATCCCTCTGCCGCAGTACTCATATTCTTGACCATGTTCATTAGATGGTGAACTTTGGTCTATCTTTCCGTTCGGCTCACTCTTTCGAGGTGTTAGGTTACTCTTAGACACATAGCGTACGGTGTCTCGACACCCGTCGTTTTACATATGGGTATGATGTTTTTCTAGGTGGTAACCTTGTTTCTTGGAGTACTAAGAAACAACCCACAGTTCCCCGTTATAGTTTTTAGTCTGAGTATCGTGTCTTAGCTAATACTGTGGTAAACGTTGTCTAACTATCTCATCTACTACATGATCTTGAATTCTCTCTCTCCCTCTCTCCCTCTCCGGTCCCCCAGTTCTGCTTCGTTAACATTAGTACTATCTTTTGGCTCAAAATTTGTTGTGCACAAGTGAGCGAAACAAATCGACACTGACTACCACTTTGTTTTTTGAGTTGGTTTCTTCAAGCAATCTTTGTCTCACCATGTTCCTACGTCACTTCATCTTGCCGTCATCTTAACAAAGGGATTTCTTGTCCCTTAGTTTAGTTTTTTTTGGGTTCAAACTTTGCGTCTCTAAACATTCAATACTTTGCTTGAGGGGGCTTTAGAATAGAAGGTGAAAGTAGGGTGTACGATATTACTTTTATGTTCTTTGTGTTCTCTATATATAAATTCCCAATAATCTAAACTCTAACCTAATGGGAATTCACTTCCACACACTATAAATCTTCCTTTGTGAGGGTGATTAAGAACTCGGTTCATGGAAAATTTTCTTTCATCCACTCCTAAAAACATCTATTAAAGCCCGTAAACATATTGACATCTTGTATAATATTTTAATATATAGGGGCAATAATTTATCAAGGACAATGCGAAAACGCATTAAATAAATTTAATATATTTTACGGCACACTAAAGAAAAAATGGTTCTTTTCTACTTCGGGCTTTTTACCTTCTATATTTGGTTATTTGCCAATAATTGAGGTAAAAAGTTCTTTTACCTCAAATTTTAAAATGAAATAAAAGATATTTTTTATCTCATTTAAAAAACTAATGTAAAAGGTATGTTTTTTTTGTACATTGGTTATGGTTTAACCAATGTAAAGTTAGAAAAACTGAAGTGAAAATTTGTATCGACAAGTGTGCGACATCGGTTGTGTTATTATTTACATGCCTTAAGCTGTGATCATGTCAGTGGACGTTGCACATAGCGTCGGTTGGACCAACTATGAAACTAATGGGCAACTGACATCTACTATATTTTCAAAATCTTGGGTTAAGGTAAAATAATCTACAAAATTACAAACCATCCCAATTAAAATTGTTTGAATTGTAGGTAGAATTTTTTAATCACTTTCTTAGAGTACTACTCTGTGTGACCACTTTGAATTTGATCATCGATTCACCAAACTCTAGTAGTTCGAAGAAACATCCATCTCAAATCTTCATGCCATTGTCCTCTTGAAATTTTCCTTATCCTTTGGGTTCAAAGCTTTGCTTACATAGTTTCCAGAGTAGGTCATCTCCCAAATGTTTCCATACATTGGATCCCCATAGGGACCTTTTTCTCTAGTAGCAGTGAATGAATGTTTGCTGGAATAAACTGAATTGAAACCAAAGACAAGTACCTTCAACATTTTGGATAAAGAAACAAACAATAGATAAAAAAAACAAAAAAATGTAATGGATGTAGGCAGTACAATTGACCACTGTAGGAACCTTTCTAAAGTTATATTGGAAAGAATGACGGAGAAACAGGGTTTGGCTAGCGATAAGGTGTAGTACTCAATACCTTAGTGTCTACGACTACTTGATCCAACCTGTTTCGAAAACTAAACAATTGTGTACTTAATACCACGGTCATTTGTGTTGGTTCATAATAGAAGTCGATTTAGGACCAACCTTCAATCAGCTAAGGTAAAACATTGGTCATTAGTGTTGGTTTGTATTAGAAGTCGAGTTAGGTTAACCGTCGATAAATTAAGGTCAAACAATGGTCCATTGTGTTGGTTAATATTAGAAGTCGAGTTAGGGTTGATCGTGATTAGCTAAATATAAATCTTGGTCATTTGTGTTGGTTATATTAGAAGTCGGTTTAGGGTTGACCGTCAACGTTATTGCTGAGTCATTCTACCTCTTTTGGGTCGATTTTGGCCCAACTTGGTTGGTCCCTTAAATAGATGTGATGTCGGCCCACGTGTTAGTGAGGTTGACACCACGTGAGAAATTGACCGACGTTGTTCAAAAGGAAAGAGAGGGAAATCTGGACTACATGCATCCCATAGTGACGACTGACTTCACGATAGATGTCAGTCGCTTGTCGATCCCCTTGGGGTATTGGCGGGAGAAAGAAATATATGCGCTATTTTTTTACTTGTAAAACCGCAAAACCTATCAAAAGTTATCCAGTGCATAGAAATGCCTCCCTACACACATCTCTTCCAAAATCCACACCTCCTTATTTACTTTTCACCTACCATTCACTCTCAAGTAAGACTACCATAAACGTACCATCCAAGGAAGTTGAATGATCAAACTAACTTTCAAAATGAGCATCTATGAATCAAAATTGAGGTAATAATCATTCTTCCTATGTTTAAAGTTCAATTCTTTTAGTAAAAAGCATTCTAAAAGTTGATGAATAAAATATTGTATCTTTATACGAGTCATGATGATTTTGTTATATGTTTAATTCAAAGAATGTGTTTTTACTATTGTTGATGTGAATATAATTCCATGTATACCTTATGAGGAGTACTAGACAGAGATGATGTATTTTCTAGAAAATTGCATGAATGGATGACGTCGGTCACCTGCTGTCGTCCTAACCGACATCGTGATTGAAAGGTGATTGACATCAACCAATCATGTTGAATCTTATGGGGAGATTTGAGAGGAATCAAGCCATGACCCACTGAAATGAAAATGGTTATCTCACAGATGGGAACTTGTACAGATGGTTGAAAGTATGCAAAAAAAGAGTTATTGACCACTTCTGTGGAATCAAAATTAGTGGACGACATTACTTTCAGCCACAAAATATTAGCACGAGTCTTGTATAAGAACGGTTCTTGTAAATTTCAGTTGCGAATTGCCTATTTATATTATTATCAGTTATTTGTTTTAAATTTCAGTTGTATCGGAAAGACAATTTATCAATGGACTTTCAACGTACTCTTCGAAGAAGTTACCACGGTCTATTTTTACATGGTACAAAAATTACATCTCTGTCAATATACTACCATGGGACTAATATATTTTAGTGAACATCGATTCTAAAAATTATTCTTATAATGCCAATAAAAATATTTCTTATGTATATACTTTAAAGCCTTTCTGTATCAGTATTATACTTCATTTCAAGAATATTTTAGGACATCTTTGTAATTATTATATCTATTTGATATGTTATTCTATCGACGATTGTGTAATGAGTTTTCAATGTAAGCCAAAGGCAAAAGACAACTGGGCATGGAGATCAATCCCATGGGGTAAAGAACTTTAAAAAAAACATATTCGCTGGGAAGTGAGAACATGACAGCAAATATGACTCTCAGACAGATGGATTCCGGATTACCCCATGGAAATGCAGTGTAATTCAGTTAATGTTGTACACCAGCATACAAAGTTGAAGGTTGCTGATCTACTTGATCAGTATAAGGAATGGACACAACCATTGATTAGAGCCATATATCCTCCACAGATTGCACGAAGAATTTAGGAAAGAACAATAGATAAAAAGGGAGAGACCCAAGGTAAACATTTTTTCAGCTTACAACAGATAGGAATTATACAATGAAAGCAGGTTATAGAGCTTAGGACTCACACATGCCTGCAATTCAGTCAACACAATAAACCAATTGGAAACAATTCTGAAAATTACCTGTATCCAGGAGAATCCTCTTTTCCCTATGGAGATCCTTGCTAAACGCTATCCCTACTGACAACAATTTGCTCATCAGAGGGATTACAAATGACCTTTTTTGTCAGTTATGTAAAAATCAAGCAAAGGAGGATGTACATCACCTGTTTTTGCAATGTCTGAAGGCGCAAAGAATCTGGAGATGCTCATCACTTGGTTTCGATTCATTGAACGCACACCACTTCCTTTTCACACATGATTCTGGAATTGGTTCAACTCGCCTCTAGTATAGGTCTCCCAAGCCTCTCTTGTGATATACTTTGGCAGATATGACTAAAAAGAAATGCAAAGGTGTTTCAAAATCAGAAAGAACAACCACATATATGGGTCAATCTAGCTCATAGCAGCCTCAATGTTGAGAAAAGTAGAGATAAAGCATTGGACATAGAAGATTTACATAGAGTCTGATAACCCTGAAGCATTAGAATCACGTTGGCATGAGCCACTGATCTTACCGACACTTAGGCTGGATGGGGCATTCTGGAGGAGTCAATGGCACAGAACGGAAGCATGGACGTTCTTACCAAGCTTAACAACATCAAGGGTCCTCGCAGCGAAAACATTTTCCATGCTCATCAGCCTTAGCAGCAGAAGCACAGGCCAGTGCAAGAGGTCTATAGCTGGCTCTACAGCAGGGGTATCGTCGATTGCAAGTGTGGTTGGACTCAAAGGTACTGGTGGATCTACTCAATAGAAAGAATCAAAAAAACCCGGTGGGTGCAAGTTCACCAATTGAGGAAATAAGGACTCTAACTTCACAGTTTCACCAAATCCAGTTCACAAAGGTACCCATGTCGATATTGGAAAATGAGCATATACTCATAAGTTGTTTTAACTGTACTTCTAATCACTGTAATCTAATCTAAATAATTATACGTTTTAACCATAAAATTAAAATGTCGATTCGCTGTCCGTTCAACCGAAACTGAATGACTGATGTCGGTAATTCCATAGACAAAACACGACAAATTGCCATTTCCACCGATGTCAGTCAACTCTACAATCGACGTCGGCCAAACTCATCAACCATTTCAT
>JAULKM010000012.1:9704067-9723583 GCA_032355605.1 Rubia tinctorum | reverse complement strand
AGTGGGACCCACTTGAAATTTTGCCCAACATTTTCTCTTTCTGCTAAAAAATGTTAGGACAGATGGAGTATGTAATTTTACAAATGCAGTGTACAAGGTAAAAAATAAGTGGTTTGTCCATTAACTTATGGACGGGCCGCCTGTAAGGAAACCCACTCTACATGAAAATATTATAGGTAAGATATTAGAATTAAAAATAAATAATAATTTATTTTAGAGTAAAATGCGTTCATACCCTCCAGTTTCTTGGTTAGTGCAGATATACCCCATAGTTTTTCAAAAGTGCACATATACCCCTGGATTAGCTGTGACTTAAAAACTCACATTCCTCCTACCTGAGTCCGATGTTGACCTATTATTTTCCGGTGTTGGCTAATATTGAAATTACGAAAATAACCCCCACTTCATTTTGAAAAGCTAAGGGTCATTTTACCCTCCACGGAAGTGGGGCACACCCTTCATCAACATCGATATAAAAAAACCTTGTCAAAATATTGAGTTAAAAAATAGTGTGGTCTGGACTAGGATTCAAACATCTTCATCCCGGCTTGCCCGGGCGAGATTTAGTTCCTGTTTTCAACCTTAATTCCAACGGATTTCCTTCGTCTGTGTTGAAACTCAAACGGATTCAAGATATGGGGCAAAATCCGAAATTGATTTCTAATTTTTGGTTTTTTTAGGGGCAAAATAATCATTTCCTTTGAGTCCGATAATGACCAAAGTTGACCAATTTTCCAGATTTCACCAGGGGTACAAATGCACTTTCAAAAAATTGGAGGGTATATGTGCACAAAACAAGCAACTGAGGGGAATAAATGCACATTTTTATTTATTTTATATTAAATTAGCGAGTATAACGGGTTTAATAGGGCAGGGATGGGGCGGGTGTGAACTAATATTCACGTCCGATCCACTACCCATGGAGAATATGATTTTCATACCCATACCTGCCTCACCCCCACTAAAACTACCTCCATGCTGCCCATTGGGACTGATCTCCACCAAAACCCGCCCCTCGGCCATCCTTAATGTTAGCTACATTAGTTATAAAGTTACTCTATATAACGATTATTCGGTTTAAAACAATTTTGTGAAATAATAATGTTATCAGGTAGTATGTTGCAATATCTATTTTTCAAAATTTTCAAATATGAACTTTTTATAGAAATATTAAATTACAACGGTGCATTTAAGTTAGGAATATTAAAAAAATAACTGTGCACAGTAGTAAAGAAAATTAGATAGGCCATTTATTTTCTTCTTATTGAGGCATGGGTTTTAAAAGCGCACTTTAAGCGCTAAAAAACGTTGGGCGCTCCCTTGAGATCTTTGTATGAAGAAGCGCTGATGCAGACTAAAAGCGCGCTTTTGAGCGCTTTTTAGTGCTTTCGGTAAAGCGTTTTCTGTCTGAAAGCTGAATTGGGCTTTTTTGTTTCTTTTCTTTTTATGAATACATATTATGGGCTGAAATTGCTTTGGGCCATAATGGAGTAGTATTATGGTTAGAATAAATTGTGGAAATTTAACGAAGTAAAGAAAACAGCCCAGTTTTCTTCTCTCATCTTCACCACGGCCTCTATTCACCTCACCGGCCTCATCTTCACCCCGTACAGCCTGCTCCCGTTCTCAAAAACCAACGGCAAAGGCAGCATATGAGGTAAATAACTTATTTCTTCTTCTCATCTCATCTGCAACGTATCCTTTTTCAAAAAAAAATTACCGATTCAGACCTTATGTTCCACTTTTATTCATGGGCTGTTTTTTTTTCTTCAAAATATATTGTGTTTGATTTAGTTTAAACATGAGCTGTCTTTTTTCCTCCAAATAGAGAGTTTTTACACCAATTTAAGCTTGGGGTTGGTTTCATGATGTGATTTTATTGTTTATGTGTGTGATTTTGTTGTTTATGTGTTTGTTTTCATGTGGTTGTAGATGACATCTTTATGGAAGATGACATGGAGTTTATGGGTGGAGATGAGGTCCATGGGGATACTTCTGGTGAAGATGATGGTGATTTTTCCGATGACTATAGATTAGAGCTAAGAATCCTTCGATTTTAGTCGTTTAGTTCTTAAAACTTTGAATTTGGTATTATGTTGAAAGTTTTATTTATCTTTTATGATTTTGAGTTATTATTCTAAGTTCCATGTTGTGTCTTTAATGAAATAATCCTTGTTAATGTTTGACATGCGTATTTTCCCCGAAAAGCGAGCCCTTACGCTCAGTGCTTCGCGCTTCGGTAATTTTTATCATAGGCGCTTCCCTGCACTTTGCGCTTTTTAAAACCCAAATTGAGGCAAAGACTAATCAAGGGTGATCATAAATACTCGTTTCTCTGTATGGTAAAAGAAAGTAATTAGCAATAGGGCGGAATATATCTAGGTTTCCTTCAAATCCAATCGACCATATCAATGAACATGATACATCTGCATCATTTCAGCTTCATCCTGGTAATATTGGTAGCATACAATTCCCTAAAATGAGAAGTTATATGGAGCTATCACTCTACCTCCTGGTACTTGATCGGGACAACTAGCTTTCACTTGGAAAATGCTAGACTCACGACACTTCTCCGTGTAAAACAAATCTGTGTACCATGGGAACACTTTTAACATGAAGTATGTTGTTTGAAAGGTGTGGTTCAGAAGTAAGCCGAATTCACCCAGCTTGGTGTGGTACTAATGCCTCCTGCAGGCACTGCACAGCTCCATCATAGGTAAGGAACCCCATGAACCAGAACTCGTGGCTATCAACTGATATAACCTGGATGTATTTCTCAGAAGGATTGTTCCGGCTCGCTGAAGGGTTAACTCCCTTTAGCTGATGTAAGGGGATAACCACCTATGCATATCCAAAGGATAACAGAGATGAATGTCAGTAGCTATATTCTACACAAGACAAACTTGTAATTAGCCCAAACAAAGTTGATTTATCGACAGACACCATACACAGCGACAGACAAATGATACGTGTGGATTTTCAGAATCAAATCACTGAAACTGAAATGATACAAAGTTGCAAACCATAAATCCAGGTCCAAGTAAAAATATGCACTGCCACAATACTCCATATAACTAAGATCATTAACAGGGAGTAAGACGAAATAGAACAGACAATCTAGAATAAGTGGGTCCTGCAGTGACAACAGGACAAATGCTAAGACTAACATTCATTGCTCAAGTTAGAGAGAAATAGGAAGAGACGAAAGACCGCAAATAACACTAACATAAATTAGACACACACACTAATCCTACGAATAGAGAATGTACAAACCCACGTTAGCTGGATATAACTGACTGGTCATGTACTCATGGAAATGCTAGTGGAGAAAAAAGTGGTTAGTAATATACTCCGTATAGTTTAGAAGGCAGACCAACTAGTCTAAGATGAGTCTCCACCATTTAGTCTCCGCACAACTCTAAAACAACAGTTCATATTTACAAATCAGCTGTCTCACAATCGCGACACGAAAAGCAGTCATTCAAACTTCTGACCACCTGAAGCATTCACGAATTTAAAGATGAAGTTCAATACATCCACGGGCAAATCAAATAACTAAAGTCTAAAAATGCAACCACAACAGTTTACTTTGTCCAATATAGCAATGATCATTGAAACATGAACAGGAAAAGATTTCAAGTCCAAAGTTCATGCTCTCAGACAAACCAGCCATAAGAAGATCCTGCTATAGTACCCCATTACAAAGTCAAGGATATGGACCAACCATGTTACTTGACACAGGCAAAAAACTTATACCACAATCTGAACTATGTACATAAAACAGAAATGGTATAATAGCTTAGTCATATTCGGACCCAAAACCATTCAAACATTTTTATTCATGGTCCATAAGAGAGAGCACTAAAATCTTTGTTTATTTAAACCAATATCGATAGACTGACTAATAGAGGGCAATTATCTAAAGAACGGATGTACCAGATTTGAAATTTTAAAAGTCATTACCTTGTAATAGCTCCATTCGGTCTTATCATCAGACTTATATGAGAGAGGGCTGTCACTACAGAAGGCAAGCTTTGCACTTGAAACATATAAAACGCCCATCACTGGACCAGCCGAGGTGGACAAATAACAAGCATATGAATTTTGAAGCTTCTCCTCAGGAACTGTCTCAAAGGTTTGTCTAAATATCTTCTCATAACCACCTTCGGCCAGAACCTTTGTTCCCTGGGCAAGTCTTCCTAGCGCCGCATCAGTCACACTTGGACCAGTTTTCACTAAACTCAAAACAAAAACAGTAGTTCAGCAGCTTCAAAGAATATTCCAATTTCAAGGTGCAATGACAACTACACACTTTTCCCATGCCCCTAACCATCCAATCTAAGAAAGAAGGGAGAAAAACCAAAAAGGAACTTTCTGCTAAGGTAAAAAAGAAATCATGCAATAAGCTTCAGAAGATCAGTGCTCAACTGAATTGGAAAAACATACTTAAAGAGGAGATGAAATGAAAGATTCAGTTTAAAATCCTAAATAGAAAATTTAAAATTCAAGCAACTGAACTACACAAAAATGTTCTATGAATTTCTTGCTAAATTATGCATGTATAATCATGAACTTTGTGCAGAATTTCATGGTGAGCTTCATGGTTCAGAGCATCTTAAAATAGTTGAAATCTCATAATCAGTTGGCTCTAAGCACCTAATAATAGAAAATCCCGAAATTCGGCGAAAATTTGGCTAAATCCTAAATATTATACTCCCATTCCTGTTAAGTATCCCGTTATCCCAAGGCAATACCTTTTATGAGCTCTAGAAAAGATACATAATTAATATACACAGATGCAATTGCAGAATTTAGAAGAAAAAATTTGCTGGGAAGCTGTTACAAACTTAATCAATGAATCTGCACACTTTTTTCAGCAGGCAGTAAATCATAGTGCTTCAAAGGAAGTTTCTTAAATTTAGCCTTACATGAAAACCTCTTTCAACCAGGAGGGAAACTCACAACACAAACTTCTATTGAGAGAGAGTTTATAACTTCATATATCAGCAATCCTACTTGCCCCAACAATTAAATTTCCTTTCGAGAATAGTTACCTAATGAAAATCACAAATCCCAAATTTTCTGTATAACTACACATACAATAAGCAAAATGGAAAGTCAAACACTAATATGTTCCCAAAGAAAAAAAAATAGCCATATTAAGTGGAAAAAAAAGAGTGTCCTACAGTGCTGCCAAGTATTCCCAGCCAACTCCTCAGCCTTCTTTGAAGCCTCCTTAACACTCCTCCCCCATCTTCCCAACACGTCTTTTACATTCTCCACCTTCTCTGATCATTTTGCAAACAAAAAACAAAACCAAAATGTCAGCACTCCAACAAGTTTCCAAAAAAATAAAATACTTGCTGTGTCTCACTATTTTGTTCTTACTTTCCTCCTAATTAGGAGGTCCCACTTTTCTTACTCTGGAAAAATAAATCATACTCAGATATTCATTTACATTAGTTTTCATTTCAATTTTTATAATGCCTCAATTTTCTTACACACTCATTTCTTTCTTAATCCGGGCCACTAATGGTAGGAGCTAAATAGTGGAACAGGGACAGTAGACAAATTATAACGTATTCCTGTGTACCATGACCATGGTATCTCAGGATATTAAATGCATTATAAATTATAAGAATGTGCACTTTTATTTATGCATTGTGCCTGTGCATCATTATGTTTTGATTCTGATTACCATATAAATTTTGTAATGTTCAAATCCTGTTATTGAAATACACATTCAATTTATATAAATATATATATAATATGCACAGTAGTATGAGAATTGGAGGAAGTAAATCACAATTATTAAGTATATCAATAATTAGCACATTAAATTGAATCACATGCATCAAATATTCAAAATTAGCTAACCCTTGAAATTGATGGACGGAGCGTTATCGGAATCGGCTGGAGTTGAAGTAGTGTAGGGGTTGGATCCGCCGCGCTCTTCCGCTTGAGCCAGGGCTCGCTGACGCGGCGTCTCCGACACCAATTCCTCGCTCCACCGCACAGATTTCTTCGACTTCAAACTGAGCGGACTCGCCGATCTATCGCCGTCGCTCGCGCTCTCGCTAATCTCGATGCTCTTTCTATTCCTCGACATAGCATCAACGTGAATATCATTGTTGTAGAAATTAGTATCACTGCTAATAATCTCCTTTTCCCTCACATTTTCGCCTTGCGGATCTACATTCGGGTGCTCCGGTTCCGTATCCGATTTCACACTTTGGTCCGTTTCCTTCTTCGCATCTTCGCCGTTGATCGGCCTCTCCATCCTCCTCCGTGGATTCTTGTTGTTACTTTATCTCCTTTCCGAATGTGGGAGGCGCGTGAATGGCGCGTGGGAAAGATGCAGTCTACGTCTGGGATATGAAATTTCCGCACTTACCAACCTCGTACCTATTTCCGATTCCAGCTGATCAAATGATGATGAGAGAGCGCCATTAGGATGGTTTTGCCCTTACGTAATGACTAATTTGGCCCAGGCAAATCTTGGAGTAATTTTAGACGTATTTCTTTTCTTTAACATTAACGCAAGAAATTATTTTAAGTTATTGTACTCCCTCTATCTCATTTCACTATGCACATTTTCACTTTTTACAGTTAGTTGACTTGAAAATTATTTAAACTTTAATATTTTTCATTGAGAATAATTAAAACTTGTGAAAAGTTGATATTTTGAAAATATATGTTATAACGAATATAACAAGGTATAACACAATAGTATTTATACTTGTATACTAATTCAATTTTATAGTCAAAGTAAAAAAAAATACTAAATGAATAGTTAAATTGTGGGTTGAAATAGGACAAAGGGAGTAATTGAAATATTTATGGGTTCTCAAATTATCCGAAAATACACTATAATAAGAATATTTTATTTATGACAAAGTTTTGGAAAAAATCGTCTTTCCATAAGCCTATGGAAAGACGGAGTTTAATTAAAATCATAAAGAGGTAAAAGGTTTTAGTTGCAATATTAAAAACTTATTATGCAACGTATAGTAGTTATAAAATTTATAACCCGATTCATGGAACCCGGAAATTTTATCTTCATTTCTTCTAATTTGCACTTTAAACCTTGGTTTTTCCATAACTTATGAAAAGACCGTCTATCATGAGACGGACTCTTATTTATAAAGAAAAGTGTGTTTTTAACCCTATATTTTGTTCGAAAGTGCAGATATAACCTTGTAAAATCTGAAAGCGCAAATCTAACTCTGGATTTCGTTGACTAGAATGTCAACGGTCAATTCGGTCAGAAAATTACAAAAAGACAACTATACCCTAGCTGGAAAAAAATTAAAAAAGAAAAAAGATAACTCTACCCTTTAATCTCTATTTCCTCTCTTCCATTTTCATTTCCTCTCCTTCGCAAATCAACTCTATTTCCATCTTCATTTCCTCTCTCCAGCGAATTTTGTTTCCTCTCATCTGCAAATTCAACGGCGGTGGCGGGTGGTGACGAGGGTTAGGAAGAGGAAGGGTGGGGCGAAGAAAAAGTGTGGGGCTAGAGTGGAGCTTGCGAATGAGAGGTGGTGGTGGGGGAGAGTTGGAGCATGATGAGGCGGGGGAGGAGGTGCGTCAAGATGGCGATGGGGTTACGTCGAGGGCGAGGCTAGGGTTGAGCGGTGGAGCGTGATGGCGTGGTTATGGTTGAGCGGTAGCGGGCAAATGAGGAGGTGCATCAGGTTGCGCTGGCGTTGCATAGAGGACGGGGCTAAAGTTGAGCGGCGGAGCCTGGCGGCGTGGCTAGGGTTGAGCGATGGCGGGCAAAAAAGGAGGTACGTCGAGGCACCGGTGGGGTTACAGCGAGGGCGGGGCTCGGGTTAAACGGTGGAGGGTGGTGACATGGCTAGGGTTGAGTGGTGGCGGGCGGAGAAGGAAGCACATTAAGGTGACTCTAGGGTTGAGTTGACGTTGGGGCTAGGGTTAAGTAGTGGAGCGTGGCAGCGTGGCTAGGGTTGAGCGGTGGCTGGTAGAAGAGGCGGTGCGTCGAGGCAGTGCTGGGGTTGCAATGGCTGTTCGTCGGTCCAGGCCGGACCGGAACCGGAATGATAAAATATCTTGGACCAAAAACCGGACCGATTAGTGTATGTTTAGGGTCAGGACCGGTCCGGAATAATTTTGGTCCCAACCCGGTCCGGACCGGTTGGAATGAATTTTCGTATACTTGTTTTATTGTTTACGGCTATAAAAATTTGTTGTGATTAAAATCTAGTAAACACTACACCATAAACACATCTCAAAAGTCGAAATAATTTGTAACTAAAAAAATATTAAAGCCTAGAAATGTAAGTAATAACAATAAACAATTCCTTGAGGTTCATATCTTCGTGAAGCATAATATGTTATGCATGCATGCAACCACGGAGTAAAAAAATGGTTTCTAAAATTTAATCATAATAACCTTTGCATTGCAACATAACCGCAAAAATAAACAATAGTCTCGTAGAATGTTAAAAAAAAGATGAAAGTAAAATATTTCAGTCAACGGAACAACCATTTCAAAATGTTCAAGTGAACTCTCATAAGAAATGAATATTCCATGTTGAGATCACAACTTATGAAACAAAGATTGTGCCATCTTCCACCTTCAACTTCTCCAAATCTATAATCAACATGAAACAATTAAGAAATCAAATAAGAGAATAGAACAACATTATAACGAAAATATCAAAGAAATCGCATCATTAGATAGTTACAAAATACAACGCTCATTACCTGTATTTAGTTTCTCAAGTTCTTTTGAGTTTTCGTTAATATTAAATTGAACTACACAAAGTGATGCTTAAATCCAATCTTGGAAACAAATTTGAGCTTGCACCATCTTAAATAATCATTGGATATTAATATAATAGAGACAATAGTAATTCACATCACAAGTAAACAAATTATACTTATCATTCTTTTGAAATAAAACTGACAGATTAATTAAAAGTGACAATAACATCCTTTACTCGGAACAATAAATAGGGACTAAATGAATTTTTAAGTTTTTAAAGTATAATACAATGTAATCATGTGGGCAAAAAATACTCTTCTTGAAATGAAAAAATATTCTACCTTTGGAGTCAGAGAGCTTCTAAATGGATCAAGAGTATGTCCTCCCGAACTAAAAGCCGTTTCGGATGCAACAGTTGATATAGGTATAGCTAGAACATCTCTCACCACATGTGCCAAAATCGGGAACCTAACATCATTAGCTCTCCACAAAGCTAATATTTCCTTCTCCTCACCGTCCCCTTTTTGCTAATTCAAATTACGATCAAATCTGGACCTAATAAGAGAATTTGATCCACTTATTTTCCTCTTAACTTGTTCTTCTATGGTACTCATGTACCTTAAAGTTGTTTGTGAACGACCCAATAAAGAATTCGACCTGGGCTCACTACTTTCACTATTCTCACCAATCACTGGAGTATAAATATGCCTATACTCATCATACATATCATAAGCAAATCGTTTCACCTTTTCAGACAACAACCCCTCCCCCCCATCTCATTTCCATACATACTAGAAAAGGCAATACTCACTCCAAGATATTTGAAACTTGGATCCAAAATCACAGCCAACAGATCAACAGATTCATTTTCTTAACATCACCCCAATACTTGTCATTCTTCATTTTCATTTGTGAATCCATTGCTCTAAACTCAAAATCATTATTCAACAACCTATCGTTAAGAAAACTACGAGTATGACCAATTTGAAGGAAAAGAGAATTACTCGTCTCATACAATAAACCAGAGATACGATTTGTTAAATCATAGAACTCTTTTAAGATGACAACAAGTTTCTCAAGTTTATCCCAATCTTCTTCAACTATGGGGCCTAAGTTTTCTGGCTCCAAACCTATAGGAAGTCCAATTCGACCCAAAACATCCTTTTACTTTAAAGCCCTATCCAGCACAGTGTAGGTCGAATTCCACCTAGTAGGCACATCAAAAGACAATGACAACTTGCATTCAATCTTACACTTCTCCGCTTGTTCTCTAAACAAGACAATTATAGCATGGGAATTTCTAACATATTTAACCACATATCTAATCTTATCAATGTATTTTCCATGATCCCTTAGGCAATCCCAAATAATAAGATTAAATATATAAGCAATGCATCTAATGTGCAAATGTTTCTCATCACTAATACCATTATTTTTCCTCACAATCTTTTTGAGGTAAGCACAAGCAATATCATTTGAACTCGTATTATCAACCATGACAATGAAGACACATATAATTAACCCTTTGAATTGAAGTCCAAGTCTCTGTGGTCTCACACACCCTTTGACAAGATTTTTTTTAAAAAAAACCCTTCAAACTCGCTTTCTCATCAAGATAAAGCTGATAGCAATCTCGTGCAATAGTTATCCAAGAAGGTATTTGAAAGGTATGCATAACAATAGACATGAAATATCTAAACCTATACTTTTCTACAAATCGATATGGCAACTCATTAGTTTGATCATATATATTAATGTCTTTCTCGCATCCTCTATAGTTACTTCTTTATACTTCAATTGAACCTCTTTCTCACCACCATGAATAGAATCAAATACCAAAAGAGATTGCTTACCTTTGCTCTTGTTGGATGGATTTGAGTAAATAGACCAATGCTTGCTGATAATTTTTGTCCCATTCAAATTGGCATCTGATGCAAAACTCTTTTCACAAAAGTTGCATTCAACTCTTAGATGATTCTTATCGTCTAAATACTCTGCGAAGTCTGACCAATAAGCTACTTGTTTTTTACTTTTCCATGTGATGTAGCGGTGTCCCTCCTTTGGATATTTTGTAGGGTGTACTCTGTAGCCTTTAGGCATAACCCGTTCCTGGACGCCCTCATTCGTTCCATTTTTTTCTTGCATCTCTTCATCTGAAATATCCACTGATGTTTGCTCGAATAGAGATATCAAACGCTTGCGACTATTGGACTGGGAGTTTGACATCTTATAAATGAGAGGATAAAATCATAATTATATAATTTTGAAACAAACATTACAACTATTAAGTTAACATAAAACCAGATTTACATAAGACAAAGTATTTACATAAATCACACTAAATTAACATAAATTAACAAATAACATGTCAAATCAATGATCTGCAACATAATTATAACATGTTACCTCTTTGTTTAATTGATTACTGAGCATACTAGGCTAAAAAAAGGCACTGCAGTGCATAATATTAGTCATATCATAATTGTGTGAGCTATAATATAAAATATACATGCAGAAAAATAAAGAATTTCACGCAATTAAAAATTATGGCATCTCAAAAAAAATAAAGAACAACAGATCTTGCAAATATAAAGCACTACATATACAAAAAGAATTTAACACAAAGAATAATTAGAACTATTTCTCTTCTAACATATTTCAAGAAATGCTAAGACGCTCTCGAAGGGGTCATACATATAAATTTTCAATTGTAACATAAATTACAACTAAGTTAAAAAAATTAAATATTTAATGAAAGAAGTTAAAGTAGACGTACTCACAATGATGGTGATAAACTTAACGTACGTACGGTGGTGGTAAACTAAATGTCCGATATATAGACTGAGGAGTTGAGAAGACGGTGTCTTCAGATTTAAATTCAAGTTGAACTTGTATAGTAGTGTAGTGTTAATGTGAACTTGAACTTATGGTGGCGGGATACAAGTTGTCGGACTTCAAGTTGTATACCAATAGTATGTATCTGTATTGCAAATTTGCAATTTACATGTTAATGTGATTGTGGATATATTATGGATATATTTCCTTACCAAATATATATAGTTTGCAGCATATTCATACTTAAATAATAAATACATAATTATTATACCGGTCCATCCAGTCCGGACAGGAAAAATCCGGTTTTAGACCGGATCGGACCGGAACCTAGAATTTAAAATATTAGGATCGAGGACCGGACCAGAATTTCATATATCTAATTCCGATCCTCATATTTGGTCCTTATATTTCGGTCTAGTTCCGACCATTCTACCGGTCCGGACTGGTTTATGAACCTTGGTCGAGGGCGGGGCTAGGGTTGAGCAACAGAGCATGGCGGCATGGCTAGGGTTAAGCAATGGTGGACGGAGAAGGAGTTACGTCAAGGTGGCACTGTGGTTGCGTCGAGAGCAGGGCTAGGGTTGAGTGGTGGAGCATGGTAGCGTGACTAGGGTTGAGCGATGGCGAGCGGAGGAAGAGCTGCGTAGAGGCACCACTAGGGTTGCTAGAGCTAGAGGTTGGAGGCGAAAGGGGATGTGCGGGAGGTGCGGGAAGCTGGGGGCGGAGGAGGAGGTGCTGGAGGCTGGAGGCAAGAGATGAGGTGCAGGATGCTAGGGGTGAGGAAGGAGGTGCTGAAGGTGCTAGAGGCAGAGATGGAAGTTGCCAGAGTGGCGGCGATGGCGGTGCTCTGCGGCGGCGGTTTGGGGTGTTTAAAGATGAAGAAGAAGAAGAAGAAGAAGAAGCATAGAGGTATAATAGTCTTAGATTTTTAAGGTTAGGGGTATTTTTATCTTTTCAGATTAGGTCAATGTCTGAATTACTTTAGTTAACACCGGAATAGTACAATTTGCGTATGTCTGCACCATTGCTCAAAATGTTAGGTTTACTTTAACACTTTCAGATTTTACAGAGTCATTTCTGCCTTTTCGAAATTTAATAGGGTCATTTTTGCACTTTTCCCTTATTTTTATTTGATTATATTTTTTTATTAATCAGGAATAATTCTAACATTTTCCCCGTGATTCCTTTATTTCATAGAATGACGTTGTTTCAAGTTTAGGTTTCTTCATCCCCTCATTTCTTTTTTAGAATTCCGTTGTCTCAAGGAGGCTTGCTTCCGCGGATGTGGTTATAAAACCCTAAACCTCGTCGAGAAACAGCGGGCACTGCCAAAATTGTTAATGTTAAAAAAAATTGGGTGTGTGCAGGAATTTTATTCTTGTTTCAGATTATAATTCCCTTTATATTTTAGGTAGAAGTAATGTATTGGCGGAATTATATTTCTTCTCATATTCCAATAATAATTAGATTTTAATTAGGAGAACACTTTTATTCCTTTTATAGTTAGTTTTTATTAGTGTAGGACACAGATTTTCGAGAATAGAATAATTTGAATACCATTCAGAACTCGAATAAAAATCTGAATACATTGTTTTATATTTTCTTTAGATTTTCATTATGAAAAAGTAGTTTCTTAGTTTCATCTAACGATTGAAGTCATTGTTGATTATTAGATTGGAAATTCAGGTTCTATTCATTCCTATATCCGTATTAAATTTCTCGTTCTTAAAATTATTGAATTGTATTGATTTATATTGGTTGATTATCTAGGTTAAATAATTCTATTCATATTTCTATAATTTATATGTTTACGGATTATCTCTGTTAAGTAGCAGTTCATGATTGTATAACAGTATATTTATGACTATTGTGTTTTATGATAGTGAAATTGATTGCATGCGACATTAATGTATGTTTATCTTATGCTTGTATCTCATGTAATTATGTCGCAAATATATTGTTAATTGAGTCTTGAGTGTTTGTTGGACTTGATTAATACTAAGTATTATATATCATGGTTTGTTTTCCTGGTAACTATATCTAATGGGAATGAGAATAATATTTGGAGCTGAATGAACTCGAGAAGTGACGTAGTCCTGTTTTTGCGATCGTTTAAGCCTTTAGCAAAATAAAATTTATAAAACCTTGAACACCTAAAACATAGTAATATAGTAGGTAAGTGATGGTCTAACCCAAAGGGAATAGATTTTACTTCATAAGTAAGCTCACCAATTTCTACCAATTTAGAAACATGTATAAGGGTTTATTTTTTGAAGATAAACAAAAGAGAAAAGTGCATTTTTAACTCAATGGTTTGGACGAAAGTGCAGAAATGACCTTGTAAATCTGAAAGTGCAAAAATAACCCTAGATTTCGTTGACCAAAATGTCAACAACTAGATTGGGCGAAAATTGGTGAAAAGACCATAATACCCCCAAATTCAAAAAATTCAAAAAAAGAAAAAGAAAAGACAACTTTGGCCATTTCCTCTTCTTCCCCAAAAACCATACCCCTCTCGTTTTCTTCCACCCGCCCATCTGTTGGGCCATAATCAGAAATACCCTGACCGACGGGTGGTGAGCGGTGAGCGGTGACCATCTCTTGAGGTGGGCTCCTTCCCGCGGAAATACCCTCAGCAACTATTGGCGATGGCGACCATCTTGGGCGGAAATACCCTCAGCAACCACTAGCGGCGGTGACACATATTTTCGATAGCAGTGGTGACCATCGAAAATATGTGTGCTTACATTAGCCATGGGATTGGCAGGATTGGCTACTGGTGTTTACAATCTAGTGCGGAAGTTGTTTTATGTTTGTGAAGAATTATTATGATGAGATCGGTAACTTGTGTTTTCAGTCAAGTGAGGAAGCCGTTTTTCGTTTGTGAAGAATTATTATGGTGAAAATGAAAGTGTGATGACGATGGTTTAAAACAGAGTTTTGTGGGTGGGGTAATTGATTCTTATCTCCACTCTTTCTTTTGACTTTAGATGATGAACACACCGTTTTTCTTCATTCTTGAAGAAAGTCAAGACTAGTGTGTCTTGTTCAGTTTTAAAGGGACCTTGGGTGAGATTGCGCTCCTCTCTTTCACGAATCAATAGCGGGTGGTCGGCGGTGGCGGTGGTTAGAGGTGGCATTCGGCGGCAGTGCTCAAGGTTTAGCGTGTGGAAGATGAAGAAGAAGAAGCCTAGGGGGTATAATGGTAATTAGAATTTTAGATTTAAGGTTTAGGGTATTTTTATCTTTTCAGTTTTGGTCAATGTCTGAATTACTTTAGCCAACACCGGAATAGTGCAATTTGGGTATATCTGGATCATTGCTCAAAAACTTGGGGTTAGTTTAGCATTTTCATATTTTACAGGGTCATTTCTGCACTTCCTAAATTTAATAGGTTATTTATGCACTTTTCCATAAACAAAAAGATAAAGTCACTTTTTGAAACACATTTTTTCGAGGCAATAAGTAACTTGTGTCCGTTATGAATAGGAGTTATCACTCATTAAACGCGCCCTGAAATGATTACTAAACATGTCGTTACCATTGCGTATCAATTTTCTCCTCGATCTTTGGGATAAAATATCCCATCCCCCAAAAATTAGGGTATGTTAAACGACAAGCAAAATAAAACCATAAACACGAATGCACATTTTTGTTTACCCACGAAGTCATACTCAAATTCGTGCCAACCTCACCATTATTTAAAAAACCCCGAACAATATATATTTCGCCTCCCACATAGGTAAACAATGCATTCTTGGGTTCACCCAAAAATTTGTACTATTCGCACTACGCATATTATAATTTCATGGCTGGGGGACTTATAGTACATACATGGCCCGCAAAGCCCTAGCATAAGAGATCACCTCGCTACCACCAGTTTGCTAACCACCCAGAAATAAACCAAGATCACCTAGCTATTAGATAATTTATCCCGGGTAAAGTGCAGAAGCACCGCTCACCACGATACACTTTACTAGACCACGATTTAGAAGAGTGGAGTACATCATGCTAGCCACGGTTGCACGATCAAGAGGCCTATATATAAAGATGTAGAGTACCAGTTTAGAGTAAGCAACTTTTCCATACTATATTCAGAACAAAACAGATATACCGACTAGAGCGTCGGCGCTTTCTCCCTTGAAACATCCCCGAGAATTTTTGTAGGTGCTTGGAGGAGTAGGACTCGTCATGTTGATCCTGATACCCGTCATTGCTTGGAAAGATTCGCTGCATCAACCATACTTCACAAAACTGTTAAGGATAGTTATGGGATAGGACTCGATGACCTCAATCTCATGGCTAAGTGCCCAATCCCGGGACCCTTCATTGTGGTTCTTTTGCCCATCAGCAACATATGTAGCAACCCTCCTATGAACTTGGCTTTAAAAATACCCCAAACCAGGTACTTATAATATTTGATCACATCATTGCTCGTGTAGATTCAGGTAGTTGAATCCACTATTCAAGTGGAAAATGGTGCACCACATTGAGAAGCGTTGTATCTGCACCGAACAACCACATTGAGGAGGCCAGGGCCTTACATCTAACCGCATTATTTCCGCATCAGATCAGAAACCGAGAAAATGCCTCAAAGCCATAGATTGCGTAAATTTCTAGCACAAAATTCAAGTGTCACAACTTCCTTCTAGAGCCTAAAAAACAATCCGCAAAAGCAAAACTAATTACTTCAAGCGAGAAGAACCTTAAACAAGCAATTTCTTTCGCGTGAGTAGCAATATCATCGTTTTGCAGAATGACAAAAGTGCAACAAAATCACATTAGATTCTCACATACTTGTTGGGAAAATTAATCTCCTTTCCGCAGAATCAAGATAAGAAAAAGAAAACATAAACATAAACACGAAACGCGAAATTTAACGTGGTTCACCAAACATGTTGGCTACCTCCACAATCATAAACACATTTAATCTTATTTCCCACATTGTTCAGAAAAATTATAGATGTCAGACATTACGTCACGCAGGTCCACCTGACCTAGATTACAGATACAAAATGGGTGATTCGAAGACTATAACATATGTTTGCAAACTCACACCTAACAACTCTAATTCTTCCTCTATTTATAAGAGTTCAAGTGCAACTCTGGAGTCTTCCAATTCATGTACCTAACTCTTAGGATTTTTGATTAATGAACTATCCATTGAACTGCCCATTAATGAATGAAAACTCTTCGAATCTTATTAATTAAATTTTCTAGAATTTAAAGAGATCTAAACAATTCCCATCTCGATTCAAAATCCAAAACCAAATAAGAGTCAGATGTAGACAGGCAAATATGGCAGATGCACAACAATGGTGCCAGAAGTACCAAATGCATGATGTCATGCCAAATGTACCAGACATCTTCTTATGCACGAGAAAAGTGCTAGACAAACGTAATATAACTAGGTCATGAAATTTTTGGGACAAATGGATCTGGTCGGGTTGGGTCGGGTCAAAATTCTCATAGATTAGGGTCAAAATTCTCATAAATTAGGGTCAAGTCGAGTCGGGTCAGACTAGGTCATGAGTCGACCCAAAGACCAAAATCATATAAAAATAGTAAATTTTTTATAATTTATTTAAATAAAAATATCTTATTTTTAAATGTAATAATATTTAAATAATAAATAAAATTATGATTCATTTTTATATAATTTAAAATAAGAATATTATATTATATTTAATTATATATTATTCACTTAATAAAGAAAAATAAATTTTTTTCATTTTACTTAGTTAGAATACTTTTTATATTTCATTTTAAAAATAATTTTACTAAAATTTATTCAAAAAATTATGAACATATATTTCATATATTAATAAATATATTATTTATAATTAATAGTACATTTGCAATATTATTTTTAGTTTTATAAAAAAAGAAAATCAAGAATGTTAAACTTGTTTATGAATTAAATTAATGGTGGGTATAATGTATTAAACTAATTCTTTTTTATGATTTTTTTTCAAGAAAATTGGGTAAAATTGCAAATGGGTTAAAACGGGTCGATTTGGGTCAAAATCCGAGCCGACCCGTTTTGACCTGACCCACTCGACCCAAATGTGACATTGTCCCGACCCAACTGTACCTGACCCATATGGGTCGGGTAAAAAAGGTCGGGTCGGGCAATTTGAACACCCTAATGTACACCAGAAGCCAAATAGCCAATTGGATAATGCTACTCAACATCAAACACGTTGCCGGATAATTCCTGAAGAATTTTTTTCTCTCTTTAGGGGATATTGAAAAACCACAGCTCTAATACCACTTGTTGAGAAAATTAATCTCCCTTGCGCATGATCAAGATAAGAAAAAGAAAGCAGAAAAAGTGAATACTGAATTTAACGTCGTTCACCAAGCACATTGGCTACCTTCATGATTAGAAACAAATTTAATCTTATTACCCACATGGGTCACATAGATTACAGATGTCAGACATTACGTCACGCAGGACTACCCAACCTAGATTACGGATATAGAATACCATAACAGTTGTCTACAAAACTTACAACTAACAACTCTCATTCTCCCTGAATTTATAAGAGTTCAAGTGCAGCTCTAGAGTCTACCAATTCATGTATCTAACTCTTGGGATTCCTAATTATTGAACCATCCGTTGAGCTACCTATTCATGAATGAAAACTCTTCGACTCCTAATTAAAGTCATTGTTGACATTAATTGGCTGTTTGTGAGAATTTATGCTTTAAAGATAAAAATGGAATAATTTGTGTTAGAATAGCAAAATTAGTCCATGGCGCAAATCAGTAAAAAAACCCAAGCCTAATTATTGTTTCCATGTTGAACATGAAAGTCAATTGGATCAATTTCTATACTTATGGGATTGGATTTGATTCTATGAGGTCAGAACTGATACGAATTAATCCCTATGGGGTTAGATTTGATTGGATTTGATTTAGATTAATCCTACCTTCATGAGATTAGATTTGATACTTCATATTTTCACAGGATTTGATTAACATGGTAAGTAATCAGAATTAGAGATGAAGAATGAATGGTTTTCTGCATTGATATTGATTTGTGCGATTGGCTTTAAATAGAACACACTACAACATAACTGATTATGAAATCGGTGCTAGATTTAGCACCAGTTTTTTGGTTAGCACCGATTTTATAAAATATGTGCTAAATTGGCACCGGTTTCCACATATTAGCACCGGTTTAAAAAATTGATTTTGTTGTTTGCACCATTTTTAGGAAACCATTGTTGAAATTTTCACCGATTTTTGACTTGGAATTGCCATTGGGCGCTGGCCGCAGCAACGCACAGCTGCTCTAATAATTCCATTCGATTGGGATAGAATTGGGATTGAACACTGACCGTAGTTGCATGCAGCTTCTCTAATAGTTCGATTTAGGAAAAGCAAAACTAGAATTGGGCGCTGATCGTAGCTGCACACAGCTGCTCTAATAGTTCGATTTAGGAAAAAACAAGAGTAGAATTGAGCTCTGACCACAGCTGCACGCAGCTGCTCTGATACTTCACCACAAACAGTAAAACAATATGACAACATACATATAGCCACATCTAGAAACATCAAAAAACATTTCCACTAAATGTATGATACAAAATTAATAATCTATGGGACTAGACATAACTGTGCCAAATATAACTATCTATGGGACTAAACATAACTGTAGCTTAAACTAGCAATTAAATCATGTGGCATATATACATCAAATCACAAGGCTAACTCACACATCTATGGGACTTAGAAATGCTCAGATGTACCCTATCATAGCATATGGAAAATGTGTCATATTTTGATCCTTAACATCACCCCTCCAAACCTTGGATCCTGCTCCGCTAGTTAAGAACTGTACTGGGCTACATCAAAATGGCAAAACATTTAGTATTTCTCCTCATTATTTCCTTTACATTCAAGAAACTTGGAACCAAGTTTTGTTGCACCTTTTGTCATCAC
>JAULKM010000012.1:9667994-9680539 GCA_032355605.1 Rubia tinctorum | reverse complement strand
GATCTTATTGGATGTCTGGCCTGAATCGATTCACACGTGGGGTGGAGATCGGTTACAGGAAACACATCCAAAAGGATCACTAGACCCACTTCGGGTTCTCATAATAGGCTTAGTCCCTCACTTGTAATCTTTTGTATCATATCCTTCTTTGGGTTCATTTTTTCGGGTTAGGGACGCCCAATAAATATCTCACATTCACCATTGGTGGATGCTTTCATTAAAAAAAATAGTGAGACGAATACGGTCATTTGATATTTACTTTTATTTATTGCAATGAGATACATATAATTATGATAAGATTTTAAAATAAATAACAACATATAAATAATTAATTTTCAAAAAATTTTGACTAAAATATTATAAAAATAATCAATTTTTGTTGCATTCAATATTTAACAGTTTCTAACTAAATTAATTATTTCACTTCATAAATCATATAATTTTTCTTAGGTAACTAAACTTTAAACTTTTAAATAAAATTATTTGTTTTCAATCTAAATATAAGACAGAAAATTACATAAAACTTAATTTTAATATTTTACCTAATGATATCGTGCAACGCACAAGGATACTTCACTAGTTTCCATAAAAAGCTATTTGAGAAAATATTTTCCCTCCATTCAAATAAAAATGTCCGTTTGAAACTAACATAATAATTGAATTTAATACTCCCTCAATCCCAAGATAAATTGCACACTTAATATTTAACTATCAACATTCTCCAATTTTGACCACATATTTGAATAGATATATAAACAATAATATTTTCGTATATGATATTGTTGGATTTGTCGTAATAAGTAGTTTCTAATATTAACTTTTTATTTGCTGATGTTTTACATATTGAAATATATTAATAATCAAACAAATTTCTTGAAAACAGTGAAAAATATTATTTGCAGTTTATATTAGGACCAAGGGTGTAAGAAATTAGATATTTTCCTTCAAGTCAATGTTATACTCCTTGATAAGAGTCGTCTCTTGAAAGACGGTCTTTTCAAAAGCAATGGAAAAACAATGTTTAAAGTTCAATATCGAAAAAATGAAGATAAAATTTTTGAGTTGTATGAATCGGGTTATAAACTTATAACTACTACACGTTGAATAATAATTTTTTAATATTGCAACTAAGACCATTTACCTTTTATTATTCTTATTAAACCTTATTTTTCATAAGCATATGAAAATACCGTCTTTCCCAATAATTTGCCTATTTATAAATATTAAGGTCTAACTCTTTTTTGAAAACAATTAAGGTCTAACTTGAGTAATGGCAAGCCCTTTTATCAAAAAAGGAATACAATCGATTTGAAGTCCGAATAGGTGGCCTATCATTATGGTTTATTGTATTTTTTTTCAATTATATATTATATTTGTTATATTACATATAAAATTTTAAAAAATATATTTATATATTATTTTTTATTTTAACATTCATATACACAATATTACTTTATTTAACTTATAAAATACAACATTTAATTTTTTCTAAAAAATTACAATTTTTAAGGTAAAAGGTTAGGGGACCTATCCATAAATTTATGGATATGTTCCTCTTAAGTCAATCTTTCTATTTATTTATTTAATTAGCTTAATTTATGAATTTTAGTTTCAGAAAATTTAAATTATGAATGCACCTACTCCCTCCGTTTCTCAATTTGTGGCACACTTATATTATTGGAATTTTTTTTAAATGAAACACTTTCCATTTTTGACATCCACTCATTTTACTTTTTACTTTTTGCATTCAATTTCATCAACTCATTTTTTAAATCTAAATTTAAACTTTTATACCTATAATGTCAAAAATAGATAAACAGAGGAGGATTATTTACTATTAGGATTTCCGAATTCTGAGAATGTTTTGAATATGAACATCATAGACATTTTTCAATAAAATTAACTTAAAGTATATTTGTATTTTGAAATAAGAAATGACTTTGAAAGTACACTCAAATGATATACTCGTAAGAAATTACTTCGAGAGTTGACTTTGAAAGTATACTTCATACAGTAGGGAATAGGGAGTTTTAGTTCTGAACAAAGTGTTGTATGTATAGGTGTGAAATCGGGGTTATCGTACGGATTCGAGTTGGATGAGAAATGATTTGAGTTAAAATCGGTCGGGTTGAAATGTATCAATTTTTATTTGTCAGGTTGGATTGCTGCGCATCGGATTGAAATGCGTCAATTGTTTTCCTCGAGTTAGGTCGGATTGGGTAAACAAAATTTTGAGTTAGATCAGGTCAAGTTATATTCGGGTTGGGTTACCATTGTGTCGTTTTCTATACTGGAGTTTTAGGATGGGTCCGATCATGTATTTTATTTTTTTTATTCTGTTTCATATTGGATTCGGGTATATCTCGGATTAGTTCATTTTGAATCGGGTTATTATGTTTCAATATATTATTCATATAATTGCATTATTATCGAGTTTGTTTCATTGTAAATTAAACTTTTGTTATAATTTATCAAATAATTTTTATATTCCTTCACAAATTCATGTTTGAAATCAATATTTATTCGACTTTGTATAATTACTAATTAAAAAATCATACGTCTAATTAGACATTTCTCAAAATTTGACTATTATTTATTGGATTTATAAATTTAACCTTGTGTATTCAGATTTTTTTATGAGTTCACTTAACACAATCAAATATGTACACTTGTAATTAATAAAAATTCTATTTTATTCTCATAAGTATGTCTAAAAATTATTTTAGTTTGACTAATAACCAAATTGACTTGGTTTCATGTTAAATGTTAGTTGACCTTTTATAACTATATCGGTCATAGGCATATTACGTGTAGGGTAGTAGAGCTGATTCATCAGGTTGAACAGGTTTAGGTTGAATCACGTTTGGGTCCAGATTATCAGGTCACATTCGGCTTTCGAATTTAATCATGTTGTTATTTTTCGGGTCAGAATCAGATTTTGGGTTGAGTTTGGTTGTGTTAGGTTTGGGTTCGGTTTGATATCTCTCGGATCTAAATCAGGTTTTGGGTTGAGTTCGGTCGTGTTGATCCAGGCCAGGTCCTCGGTTTGGGTCAGAGATTGATAGCTCTACTTGTATGATATTGTCTTTGAGAGAGATCAAACACGAATATATTATATTATCAAGTTTAATTAAGAATATAGTTTTTAATGTAATTTATCAAAAGGGCCGTCTCTTGAAATATGGTCCTTCCATAAGTCATGGAAAGACCAATGTTTAAAGTGCAAATTAGAAGAAATGAAGATAAATTTTTTGGGTTGCGTGAATCAGGTTATAAACTTCATAACTACTACACGTTACATAATAAATTTTTAATATTTCAACTAAGACGTTTTACCTTTTATTATTCTAATTAAACTCTGTCTTTCCGAAAATTTTGCCTTTATAAAAATTTTAAGAAATAAGGAGGGATTTGGGTGTAAAATTAATTTTTGGGGTGTTGGGCACAAATAATTGGGGAATTAACTAATGATTCAGGGTCATAAGAGTTCCGCAGGTCAAAAATCTGGGTCGAAGAAATTCATGGATCAATTTTTCTCCCCATCTCCACGCAATGCGCTCCTTTTTATAACTAGATTTGACATTTCATTTGCAACACTTGATGTTCTAACCAAAACCTTGTAATGTCTTTTAAAAATTCTCCTTTCTCTTACTAAAATTGTGTGTTTCAAAGTTGATTTTGATTTTGTAAGGTAAATCTTTTATTTACATTTTAATTTTTTTACACTTTATACATCTTGACCCTAGTTAGTGGCATTGTATTATCTTATCTTTAATTTTTTATTTGTACTTTCATTTTGATTGATGTGTTAGTTTTCATCATGTCATTTAAAATAAATATCGATCATTCTTGTTTTCGAAGATTAAGCTTTTATTTTTTTATCCTTGATGTTTCAATAGATGGAGAAATTTGTGGGTCATTTTTTCTCCTCATTTATGCACAATGTGCACCTTTTTACTATCATTTTGATGTACTTGATGTTCCAACCAAAACATGAGATTTATTTTTCATAAATATTTTTTTCCACTTAGATTATGTGTTTCAAAGTTAAATTTTAATCTTTTATGGTAAATATTGTTCCCACGTGTTAAATTTAGACATTTTATGCATTTTGACACTAATTAGTGGTATTTTATTATCTTAATTTCAAATTTATACTTTCATTTTGATTGATGTGCTAATTTTTCCGTGTGTCGCTTTAAAAATTAATATCGATGTTTCTTTTTTTCAAATATTGAACTTTGATTGAATCTATCTTTGATGTTTCAATAGTGTAAAATGATTTTTTAATGATTTTTTAATATTGATGTTCTATTTTTTCTAATATCAGTGTCACATTTTGGGGCACACTTTGATATTTTAAAATTCATGTGTCTTTTTATTTGATAATTAAATATTAAACTTTGATGTGTTTTTCGGTGAATCTATATAATGTTCAACTATTTTAATTTGATGCGTTCATTTTGTAATTTAGTTTGATGTTAACTATTTTTAATTGATGTGCATTTTAGAGTTTTATTTGATGTTTACTATTTTAATTTAGTGTACGTAGAGTGTTTACATTTGATATTTAAATATTTAAGAAAATCATGTTTAACATTTTTAGTGTGATTTTTTATTATTTAAATACAATGTGTTATTTTCTAGATTTAATTTTTAGGGCAAAATTAAATAAAGATTCAGTTCAATTACTAGTGGAAAATTCTCCATTGAATGTAACAATCAAAGGCGGTTCCTTTGATTTTTTTTAGGAACCGCCTTAATTAGGGTCAGAATAAGGTTCCAAACTCGGAACTAGTCTCCCAAGGCCCCACTTATTTTAAAGCAGGTTCAAAATTGATTTAAGGTTATTCTTGAGAAACCTCTTTTGATGAACATCAACCAAAAAGGCAGTTCTATTGTAGAACAACCTTTAATGAGCTAACTTTATTAGGTTTTTGGGCCCCATGTATAACAAACTTTTAGGGTTTTCACCCATTAATCATTTTCTCCAGATCTGGAAAACACATCTCCTTCGTTCCAAAACATTTCAGACGCAAATCCACCGCTAGTCACCCACCTCCTCCACGATCCAACACCCCTCCACTTTCACCCACCTTATCCACCGTCAGTAACCCGCATCCTCCACCTCTCCTCAACCTTATCACCACCGCCTCGTGAAGCTCTGCACCTCGATCGTCTCCTCAACCTCGACGCCCTCTGCTATCGTGAACCTCCCCACCTCGTCGTCTTCTCAACCACGTCGCACTCTGGTGTCGCTCTCGCCTCTGCCACCTCTGTCGCCACTATTGCGTCTATCGCCTCTAATACTGTACACCTCAACAATATCCGAATTTGGAGGTTAATTTTTGTATCAGGGTTTGTGATTTTAATTTTTCTTTAAATTCTTTAGATAATTTGAGGTTTAAGTTTTTTTCTTCAAGAATAGTGATTTGAGCATTCTCTGGTAGTTTTCTTATTTCTCTGTTGATGATTTGAGCATGAGCGGGCAGTTCTTTTTGCTTCAAAGCGGTTTTTTTAAGAACCTGGGGATATAGGTTCCGAAGAAGTTGAATTTGGATCCTGATTAAAGACACCTAAAATGTGCCTTATGTGGTTCAGTAAAACCACATTGAATGACCCCTTTCTCCACTAGTATAGCAAATCAAAAAAACTGGGCCAATTTTCGCCCAACCTGCATTAACCCGTTTTGACGTCTTAGAAATTCCGATTCACCAGAAACAACAAACCCAACTATCATACTTGGTTCAAATCTTAAAAACTTGATACGAATGTCAAAACTATCTCCATAGATGAAGATGTGCCAAAACATGATCAGGCGTTCAAAGGATATGTTCGAGATCCTCTAAGTGACATGGCGGGTCCTATGATTAGGGCAAGAACAAATCTTAGAGATGCAAGGTTGAATGCATTGATTCATTAGTTTCATGATGAAGAGTTGAAGACTAAATCGAAAAATGTCTTGGATTAATTGTTCAAGAGTTTCAAAAATAATGAAGACACCATGAAGAACACTATACTTTTTTTCGCACTGCATTTTTTAGCGAGGTAGTATGATCATTGTAAATTATTTCATTTAAAAATAAATCCCATTAAACTCAGTCATGTTGGCATCGGAAGATTTTAATTTCCGCTATGCTTTATTTTAGGGTTTAGAATATTTAGTTATAATCTGATTAGTATTAGATTTGGTAAGATTAAATAAGGCAATATTCATTTAAGACTTAATCCTGAAGAATTCAGCCTTAGCTAGCTTATTTTAGGTGTTTTAGTTTGATATGATTTTAGTTTATTAAAACTGCTATAAGTATTTCCAGCTTCTGACAGCAATTACCAAATCCTGTCTTCTTTCTGATTAGTATTGGCCGAATTATACCCTTTAAATAGGGGAGGCCTTGGACGAGTTTAATCACTTTTTTATGAACCATATATTTAGAACTTGAGTTATTACTCTTTGCTTAATCCTACGGGTTAATTAAACTAGCAATACCATTCAAATTTGTGAGCTAATAGTGCTGGCTAATTACTAAACAATTTGCAGATGTGATTAGGTTAGGCAATATTTCGCAATCTAAAGTTTTCGTAAGGAAATTCATATCAAAACTCCGATTCAACTCCGATGATTTATGTAATCGTCACGGAGGGGCTGAATCGAGCTACGCATCAAATCGTCACCGAGAACTGAGTTACATATCCATTCGTCAATAGAACTCCAGCCCAAATTCTCACATCCAATCGTCCACGGAACCACAGCCCAAATTTCCATGGAATTCTGGCCCGATGTTCATCGCCTGTGCAAATATTCAAACTGACGACGAATCAATTGACGGTGAATCCTACCTTGGTCATTGTTCATCTTCTCTGATAAAACCCTCAATTCTTTGGCAATTGGCGTGACATATCTGGCCACTGTTTGTCATCCTTATCGAAATTGTTTATCTTCTCTAACGGAAAACCGTGACATATCTTGCAATGGCATCCCGCCAAAAGAAGATGTGAAGCACGGAGGCGGACGATGGTGATGGCGGGGGTGGCGAATGAGGGAAGTTGAGCGGATACTTGTAGTATGTACATATATATATATGTGTGTGTGTGTGCAAATTATCCCTGGATATCAGCATTATTTAGTTATCCCAATTTTAAAATAATTACATTTTTTCCTTCAAATTAAAAGAGAAAACTCTTAATATATTATTATTTTACATCTATGTTATGCTCTAATTTTACCATGAGGCAGTCTTATATGAGACATGATATTAGTTTTAAGTCAACAAAATTTGCAACTCATGTCATTTCAAGCGGTTTATTTTTGGGCATAATTAATACTCCAAGGATTAAAAGAAGTAGATCATGTAGTGTGGGAAATGGTATTTTCATAACTCAAAGTGAGATGTTTAAGATAGGGGTGAAAAAATGAACTCATAATTAATTTATGGATAAAATTAATTTTTATTTTTTTATTCATTTGAATTTGGGTAAATGGGTCACATAAAATGAGTAATGTATAGGTCAAATGGGTAATTTAAAATACGGTTTGGGCGGTCGACCACGGTGAAATACCTTTACCTAATTTTCTTCCACCTCAGCCTTCGGGATTGAGATTTTTTTAAAATAGAGTTTTGAAAAATAAAAATAATCTATAATTTATATATTTGAATCAAAAAATTGAAAGATATATGCTTTTCAAAAAATATACAATCTTAAATTTATATTTCAACCTATATGGGGTTAACATGTAAACACTTAATGGGTTGAAACGTTTTGGTTGATTGATTTTAAATTCACAGGTTGAACTGGTTTCAATCCGCCTATTTATAAAATCCTTGTAAAATGAATTGAATTGAAACATGTCCATATATATCTTATAATTACCCATAATATTCGACCTGTATTTGATCCATCCGCTCACTCTCCACGTTCATTTATGATTAAATGTATAGCTCATAACTGTTAGCTATTTATATTAGTTTTTTTATTAATTGATTCTTTTATATAATTTAATCAATTATTTATAATAGTTGATTTATAATTTAATATGTGTGAACACATGAAGAGGGTATTTTCAGTTTTATAATGATGCGACGACGTCATTTTCACATGTTCACCTTCAATGACAGCACTAGACATAAAACGTGCACAAATTTACTAGATCTGGTTATTAGAAGTTTTCCGGCGAGTGCAACGATTATCAAAAAAAATTAGGTGATGGTACAAAGGGGGGTATATCTCTTTTGTTTTTTATATTTTTTTCTTGGTAGGAGGTTTTTAATTTTGTATGTTTGTTATTTAACTTCATCCAATTTTCTTTCATTTAAGTTTTACCCACTAATTGAGTGAAAATGAGTAATTTTTGTTTGAAGTATTAGATGTGATTATTTATGTCAATCTAGATTTTTTCGGTAACCTTTTATTTGAAAAGGTCTACTTGATTTTTGATTTGCTGACCAATGGTGTTGTAGGAGAAATCAAGTCGACATCGATATTTAACCATTAGAATTATCAAGCTTTTGCGGTTTGAGTATTTCAGCTAGATTAGTAGATTTTGGTCTGTTAGAATATTTCACCCTTATGAGATAGATTATTTGGTCAAATAACCCTATGTGCTATTTATTCGGGTTCGCTACTTTTTGGATTGTAAACAGTTCCTGCACAAACAAGTAATCCTATACACATGAGAAAAAACATTTTGACTACCAAAAATAATAGGTTTAACACTCCTAGTTCAGTTAAAAGAGTTTACGGGAAAATGGAGAGTGACCCATATTTTTAGTATAGGTGCTTTAACTGTCTCAATTTTAGGGAGACTTTTGTTAATAAGTAAAGTGTATTTGGACCAAATCCAGTGTGGTTGGATTATCTATCGAGAAAGGCCAAGACCGATACTTCATAATGTGACCAGTTCGGGTAGGGGCACTCTCAGTCGGTGAATTGAGTTGGTCAAGCTTGCACGACGATTCCACTGTAGACGTTGACCATTCTATTATGTAATAGACTGTTCATGGTGATACAAAAGTTTCTGATTTGAATTTTATAGTGCATAGCACTTTCTGTGTAAAGAATCTTTCAATGATCACACCTATTTGTAATCGCATTTATGCAAAATTGAGTTTAAGAAAAAAGGTGGAAATTCTATCGACCCTCGTCCATATGGTTTTAATTATTTTTTTTAAAGTAAGATCTCACCATAGTTTACCATCTTCCAACAATTTTTTATTTATTTTAGTAGTATTTATAGATTGATCAGTTAATATTATATTAGATATTAAAAATGAATTTTGTTAGAAAATTAAATTTTAAACTTTTCCATTAAATTTTAAAAATAAATATTATAATTAAGTAATTAGATGGTATAATTATTTTTTTATACTTTATATTATATTTATTTTAAATTTTAAAATAAATTATAAAATGATGTGTGACTATTAAATAGTTTAGACAATAAATAAAATATTACCAAAGCATCATGTCACTATTAATAAGTTAATAATTGTGTACATATGCAATTTTTGGAAAAACTTACTCAGAAAATCCCTTTATATTCTATATTTTCTGTTAATGTTATAAAACAAAAGGCAAGTACAAAAAACAAAAGTAAATGTAGGACTCGAGAAATGTATCAGGGAAGAAATCGATCTAGAAAAGGTTTGACAGTTTAAATGTAGATTTGGCGTTCGATGTTCGAATGACTATTAGGATACATTTTCGGGGTGTATGTATTACTTTGAAAACCAAAAAAAAAGGTTTGGATAGGGTATTTTTGTCTGGTGATGATTCAAAAAATTGGTTACACAAAAAAAAGAGTATCGATTGCTTGCAAAAAAAAACTAGGGCGGAGGGACAAAAAATTATTCATTATGCCCTATATTGAGAGGTAATGTTTATATAAAACTATCTAGTTATTAAAATTCTTTATAACACTTGTGAGACTTATTTTCATTGTTCGTATCTTAATCTACAATACAATGTAGGGACTATTGGATATTAATTTTATAAGAAAGTTTTAGGAGAGGTGTCATGTCCATAAATTTATGGACAAACTCCCTGATTGTTTTCCTAAAAATTATTATAAAAATTTAAAAATTGTATTATATATGTTAAAACAAGTTATAATGTGTATTTGAATGTGAAAATATAAAAATATATATAACATAATAAATATATTTTAGAATGTTTAAATTTAGTATGTAATTTAACAAATGAAGGGTATAAGTTAAAAAAATTAAGTGACATGTGCATAACTTATGGACAGACCAATTGTTTGGAGGCCTACTTTAATTTCACTATCCCGAGAAGATCATGTTTACTGGATGGATCCTTGCACTTCCAACCCTCCCCATAGTTTGTTTATATTTTTGGAAATTTCATTCAATGAAATGGATGACATAAATCCAAAAATTTTAGACGACTAATTTCAAATCAAGTTGAGTATTTCTCTTAACTCTCTTTTATCTAACCATTAATCATGTATATTCGTTTCATCATAATTTAATTTGTTTTTAATCAGTACAAGAGACACAAAAACGTGAGAATGTAGATGTTACACAATGTTATACGTGGTGAAGTATGTTATGGTTGTAGAGTTGGATTACCTCCAAATTGAACTACATAATTGTTAATTTTTAAATTATATTTGATTAAATAACTGTTTAAAGCATTATTTCACTATTAACAGCAAATAATTTTTTATAATTATAATTATTATCTTAATATTATTTTTATAAAGTAAACAGATATTTTCATAAGTTATGAAATACCTCCCATCACACTTCCTCCATAGCATATAAAACATAAATAATTATCTACATGCATCATTAAGCATTCAAGAGTTTAAGATGGGGTTCATTTCCAACGGCTGCACAAGATGGGTTTCATTAATTCCTGGCTAGCTAGCTCATTAAGAAATTCCATGACAAGTTCCCTAATTGATTTTCTAATTAAACGAAGGGAAGGTGGACATTAGTTACTCATTTGCTTGAGTGAAAAACAGTTGACTAAGATCTGTAATCGCGCAACTATAGTTGCCTCCTCCAAAGTTCACTTAATTTCTAAACTTTAATTTTAAATTTTTGACTGTAATTCAATGAAGGATAAAATGCATTCATCCCTCATTTTCTTATTTAGTGCACATATAATCTCCAATTGTTTGAAAGTGTGCTTGTAGCCCTGGGTTGGCGGTGTCTTAAAAACTCGTACCCCTCTTGCATGAGTCTGGCAATGACCATAATTTAAATTACTAAAATAAACTTCCATTCATTTTTAGAAAACGAGGACAATTAGGAGGCTTAGTGTTAGGGCAAACACGACGTTACACTGTTTTCTGGATTTCTTAAGAGGCAAAGCGACCATTTCTATTGAATCGGCCAATGATCAAAATTGACCAATTTTTAAATGAGAGCAGGAATACAAATACACTTCGCTCTCCAATAAAAAAACCAATATGATAAAAAATACTTATTGAAAAAGTAGTGAAATTAACTTTTTTAACACTATTTATTCTGAAAATTTTGCATGTGGGAAATTAATTGTGTGGGACAATCCTCAAATATGGTGAGAAGTTAACATAAGAGACTCTAAATTTAACAAAGAAATTTTTGTTTAATTTTTAGCTTAGTCACTTATCACACTTATCAAAATCGACCTTCACATGATTAATTCATCCACGTATATAACTTTCTACTATTTCAAATCTCAAAACTGAGCTTAGGAATAAAAATACATTTCTTGTAACCTCGGGACCAAAGGAAAATTTCAAATGAACATTAGAGACCATTGCATTGATTTAACCTTGATTAGTTTCTTAATTTTCTTACAAAATTTACATGGAAACTTTAGCGTGCGATCGTAATAGAGAGGGACAATATATTTAGGCGCTCTTCTCTAGAGTTTTAACACTGAACTAAATTAAACAAAAAATAAATGCATTGAAAAATTATTTTAATATGACTAAATTAAACTAAATTTCATCAAATTAAATTTATATTGAAACGAAGTACTGAAATTTTTTGGAAAACATGCTTTCTTGTTTGTGTTCATTTATCAATTTTATCATTATATAAAAGTGAACTTTAAAAAAAACTTTTCATCTTAGTCTAGACTTTTAACGAAGCATTATTTAATCATTTGCAATTAATTATAATTCATTGAACGATAAAATGATATCATATAATCACTGTTTAAACCTGACTTTGGCAGAGAACACAAGAAAAAAGAATACGAAACATACCATATAGCCAAAGCGTCAAGTTCAATTTTAGCATTGGGCAAGTTTCCAGTCATCAAAACCAAGATTCTGTAGTACCAGAGCTCCAAACTGCGTAAAAGTTCAAAGTTCAAATACTCATGAATCTTTTTAGTTCGAGTGCATCTGACTCGAAATGAACTAAAACACAAGTTACCATAGCATAACTCCAGAAGACAGAGAAAGTTTAGTAAAGTCCCAAAGCCCAGAAAAGGCATCAAAAGAGAAGCCGTTCCAAGAAAGAGGGCACCCACCGCCAATGGTATAAGCAAATAGCCCCAACAAAATAAGCCACCAAGAAATGTTC
>JAULKM010000012.1:9647755-9667894 GCA_032355605.1 Rubia tinctorum | reverse complement strand
AATTACTTTTTAAATAATTTGAATGAAATATTATAAAAATAATCAAATTTTATTGTATTCAATATTTAACGATTTTTTACTGTTTCATATAGTTTTCTTTAAATGACTAAACTTTAAAATTTTAAATAAAATTCTTGGTTTTCAATTTAAAATAAAATACATATAAAAAAACACAATCTTAATATTTTAATTAAAATATCGCGCTAGTTTGATATTATTTATTTTTAATTTGATGTTTTATTAGTTAGATGTGAAGTAGAGTATTAAGTCTTAATATACAGAAAAGTTCATGCAATATATTCTTTCAACCCACACCTAAACTGATTTCGACCCGTTCCTTTCCTACAGCCCGAACGCGGATCCCTCCCGGCTGAACCCTAGCTGTTGGAAATCAGACCGCCAACACAAATTCCTCGCAAATTGGACGGCGCAAATTTCTGACGACGACGACAACACAAACCTTTAGCCAATCTGACTCTGACAACAAGGCCGGTGAATTCATTGCCAAAGTCCTGTCCTTTGACCCTTTCGAAATCACCGTTCTTCTCGGGCGCCGGCGAGAAAATCTAGACAAGATGAGACCGGACCATGTATGTATACTAGCATACTCTATTAAGTAACATCACACATTGATTAATTATGCATTGTGATAAGCTTTTCTTCAATCATGTGTAGGTGAACTGGATGCCAGTTGGGGGTGGAATGGATGATGAAGTAGCCACCACACTGTACGGTGGGCTGATTAAATTTGGATCAGTAATGGAGCCATATTATCCCACAAGGGTTCTGCGCCAGCTAGGGTACCGTCAGCACATTTCAATACAAAAGTAAATGGATCCAGTGAAGGTGACGCACGACCGTGAGGTGAACAAATACGTTCTGCAGTATGACATGTCTGTCAGAATTATTTTATGTGGGGGAATTGAGTATGTGGGGTAAGGGGCCAATTAGAATATGACATGTGTCAAGTGAGTAGGGTCAGATTTTGGTTTTCTGCATTTTTTTTATTTTTTTAATTCACTCACTTAACACATGACATATTCTAATTAGCCCCTCACCCCCACATATTCAATTTCCCCACATAAAAAATTTCCTGCTGGTCTACGGCCGATTGGATTAAAGTTGGAATTCTTGTATCACCATCCCGCATTCAGTTAAGCTGCAACCGATAGTTCCCGGGTATGAGTGCTCGAAAGACTACTATCCTTGGTTCAAGCGTGTCTCCCATCTAATAACAGGAACGATGAAGACGCTTAGGGAGCAAAGGAACGATGGCGACGATAACCGTCTCCGGTGCCAAAGAATGTTGAAGAAGACGAGGGATTTCCCTTTTTGGCTATTTTCAATTTAGCCCCTAAACTTCTGTAAGGTTTTGAATAAATACCTCGAAACCAAAATATTATTCATCCCCCAAAATTTAAACCTTACTATTATTATATTTTTCTTATCTTCCTTAGTTCTTTGATCTCACCATGAGACGGTTTCGTAGGAGACGAAATCGAAATATATAGTTAGCGGGTGAGAATGCAGGCCCAGGGAGCTATGGCCTAATTATTATTTTTGTTTCTTTCTTTCTTCAAAAAACACAAATCATTTCTTCTGATGATGCAAGTTGTTTCTTTTCCCGGGTATCATATAATAGAATTTGTTTGATTTTTGTGGTTTGGTATGATGGTGCTGTCAATCTGAGATATTAATATTATAATAGGTTATTGATTTTAATTCTTTACCATGTATAATCAATGTTAACTTGTTAAAATATATAACTTCTAAACATATTTATAAAACCATAAATATCTCATTGTAATATATATATATATATATATATATATATATACCACCGAAAAATTGCAAAGATTCACATAATTCGAAATAACAAAATGTTCATATTTTTTTATGCAATGATAGATCACTTTTGATAGAAACATGTATACATATTATTTATTTATGTATGTATGACAAAGTTTTGTTTTAAACCGTCTAACTGTTAAATGAGGACATTTTATAATTAGTGAGATCAATAATGTCATTTGATATTTACTTTTATTTATTGCAATGAGATACATATAATTATGATAACTTTTAAAATAAATAACAACATATAAATAATTAAATTTAAAAAATTTGAATGAAATATTATAAAAATAATTAATTTTTATTGCATTCAATATTTAATAGTTTCTAACTAAATTAATTGTTTCACTTCATAACTCATATAATTTTTTTAGGTGACTAAACTTTAAACTTTTAAATAAATTTTTTTGGTTTTCAATCTAAATGTCAGACAGAAAATTACATAAAACTTAATCTTAATATTTTAATTAATGATATCGTGCAACTCGCAAAACTACTCCACTAGTTCTCATAAAAAGCTATTTGAGAAAATATTTTCCCTCCATGCACATAAAAATGTCCGTTTGAAACTAATATAAATAATTAAACCAAATACTCAGTTCCAACATAAACTGCACACTTATTACTTGCCAGTCAACACTCTCCAATTTTGACTACATATTTAAATAGATATATAAACAATAATATTTCCGTATATACTATTGTTGGATTCATCGTAATAAGTAGTTTCTAATATTAACTTTTTTATTTGCTGATATTTTACCTATTGAAATATATCAATTGTCAAACATATTTCTTGAAAACCGTGAAAAAGATTCTGTGCACTTTATACTAGGACCGAGGGTGTAAGAAATTTGATACTTTCCTTCAAGTCAATGTTTTACTCCTTGATAAGAGTGCGTCTCTTGAAAGACGATTTTTTCCTAAGTCATGGAAAGACCAATGTTTAAAGTTCAAATTCGAAGAAATGAAGATAAAATTTTCGGGTTGTATGAATCAGGTTATAAACTTTATAACTACTACACGTTGCATAATAATTTTTTAATACTGCAACCAATACCTTTTACCTTTTATTATTCTAATTAAAACCCATTTTCCATAATCCTATGAAAAGACCGTCTTTCCCAATACTTTGCCTCTTGATAATTATTAAGGTCTAACTCTTTTTGAAAACAATTAAGGTCTAACTTGAGTAATGACAAGCCCTTTAATCAAAAAAGGGATACAACCAGTTTTAAGTCCGGATAAGTGGCCTATCATTAGTTCTGTATGGTTTATTGTAAATTTTCAATTATATATTATATTTGTTAAATTACGTATAAAATTTAAAATATATATTTATATATTATTTTTATGTTTGAAAATTTAAATACTCAATATTACTTGATTTAACTTATAAAATACAACATTTAACTTTTTTTTAAAAAAATACAACTTTTAAGGTCAAAAGTTAGGGGACCTATCTATAAATTTATGGATAGGTCACATTTTCTGAAACGTCCTCATAAGTCAATCTTTCTATTTATTTATTTAGCTTAATTTATGAATTTTATTTTTAGAAAACTTAAATTATGAATGCAAGTACTCCCTCCGTTTCTCAATTTATGACACACTTACCTTATTGAGATTTTTTTAAATGACACTTTCCATTTTTGACATCCACTCATTCTACTTTTTACTTTTTACATTCAATTTCATACACTCATTTTTTTCCACCTAAATCTAAGCATTTGTACCTATGATGTCAAAAATTGATAAACTATTATTTACTATTAGGATTTCCGAATTCTGAGCATGTTTTGAATATGAACAACACCACAGACATTTTTTCAATAAAATTAACTTAAAATATATTTGTATTTTGAAATAAGAAATGACTTTGAAAGTAGACTCAAATTATATACTCATAAGAAATGACTTCGAGAGTGGACTTTGAAAGTATACTTCTTACAGTAGGGAATATGGAGTTTTAGTTCTGAACAAAGTCTTGTATGTATATCGTACGGATTCGAGTTGGATGAGAAATGATTTGAGTTAGAATCGGTCGGTTGAAATGTATTAATTTTTATTTGTCGGTTCAGGTTAGGTTACTGCGTATTGGATTGAAATGCATCAATTGTTTTCTTCAAGTTAGGTCGGGTAAAAATAATTTTGAGTTAGATCATGTCAAGTTATTTTCGGGTTGGGTTACCATCGTATCGTTTTCTGTACTGGAGTTTTGAATGGGTCAAATCATGTCTTATTCTTTTTTACTCTGTTTCATATTGAATTCGCGTATATTTCGGGTTAGATCAGTTTTAATCGGGTTATTATTCTACTTGATTAAATTTGGGTTGGTTTAACTTATATTTCAATAATATTATTCATATAATTGCATTATTATCAGGTTTGTTTCGTGGTACATTTAAAATTTTGTTATAATTCATCAAATACATTTTATATTCCTTCACAAATTCATGCTTGAAATCAATATTTAGTCGACTTTGTAAAATTACTAATTCAAAAATCATACTTCTAATTAGACATCTCTCAAAATTTGACTATTATTTATTGGATTTATAGATTTAACCTTGTGTATTCAGATTTTTTATGAGTTGACTTAACGTAATCAAATACGTAGACTTGTAATTAATAAAAATCCTATTTTATTCTCATAAGTATTTCTAAAAATTGTATTAGTTTGACTAATAACCAAATGAACTTGGTTTCATATTAAATGTTAGTTGACCTTTTATAACTATATCGGTCCTAGGCATATTATGTTTAGGGTAGTATAGCTGATTCATAAGGTTGGACGGGTTTAGGTTGAATCGCGTTTGGGTCCAGATTATCAGGCACATTCGGGTTTCAGATTGAATCATGTTGATATTTCTTGGGTCAGAATCAAATTTTGGGTTGAGTTTGGTTGTGTTAGGTTTGGGTTGAGGTCGATATCTCTCTGGTCAGAATCATGTTTTGGGTTGAGTTCAGTCATGTCGGTCCGGGTCAGGTTCTCGGTTCAGATTAGAGATTGACAACTCTACTTGTATGAGATTGTCTCATAGAGAGAGACCAAACAAGAATATATTAGTTTTATTAAAGATATAGTTTTTAATGTAATTTATAGAAGAGTCTGTCTCTTGAAATACGGTCTTTCCATAAATCATGGAAAGATCAAGGTTTAAAGTGCAAATTAGAAGAAATGAAGATAAATTTTTTGGGTTGTATGAATCGGGTTATAAACTTTATAAATACTACATGTTGTATAATAATTTTTTTTATATTGCAACTAAGACCTTTTATTATTCTAATTAAACCCCGTCTTTCCATAAACCTATGGAAAGGCGGTCTTTGCCAAAACTTTGCCTTATATAGAAATTTTAGTGAATAAGGAGGGGTTTGGGTGTAAAATTTATTTTTTTGGGGTGTTGGGCACAAATAATTGGGGAATTAACTTATGATTCAGGGTCATAAGAATTCTGCAGGTAAAAAATCCGGTCAAAGAAATTCATGGATCAATTTTTCTCCCTATTTCCACGCAACGCGCTCCTTTTCACAACTAGATTTGACATTTGATTTGCAGCACTTGATGTTCTAACCAAATCTTGTGATGTCTTTTCAAAATTCCCCTTTTTCTTACTAAAATCGTGTGTTCCAAAGTTAATTTTGATTTCGTAAGGTAAATCTTTTGTTTACATGTTAATTTTTTTACACTTTATACATCTTGACCCTAGTTAGTGGTATTCTATTCTATTATCTTTAATTTTTTATTTGTACTTTCATTTTGATTGATGCGTTAGTTTTCATCGTGTCATTTAAAATAAATATTGATCATTCTTGTTTTCGAAGATTAAGCTTTTATTTATTGACGGAGAAATTTGCGGGTCATTTTTTCCTCCTCATTTATGCCCAATGTGCACCTTTTTACTACCATATTTGATGTTTTATTTCATGTACTTGATGTTCCAACCAAAACTTGAGATTTGTTTTTCAGAAATATTTTTCCCACTAAAATTTTATGTTTCAAAGTTAAATTTTGATCTTTTAAGGTAAATCTTGTGCCTACATGTTAAATTTATACATTAAATGCATTTTGGCACTAATTAGTGGTATTTTATTATCTTAATTTTTAATTTATGCTTTCATTTTGATTGATGTGCTAGTTTTCAGTGTGACGCTTTAAAAATTAATATCGATGTTTCTTTTTTTCAAATATTAAATTTTGATTGAATGTATTCTTGGTGTTTCAATAGTTTAAAATGATTTTTTTTGAATTTTTAAAATATTAATGATCTATTTTTTCTAATATCAGTGACACATTTTGGTGCACACTTTGATATTTTAAAATTCATGTTTTTTTTTATTTGATGATCAATATTAAACTTTGATGTGTTTTTTTGGTGAATCTATATAATGTTCAACTATTTTCAATTTAATTTTAATTTAATATTTATCCGATGTCTAATTATTTTAATTTGATGCATTTATTTTGTAATTTAGTTTGATGTTAACTATTTTTACTTGATGTGCAATTTAAAGTTTTATTTGATGTTTACTATTTTAATTCAGTGTACCTTTAGTGTTTATATTTGATGTTTAACTGTTTTTTATGCTTAACTTTTTTGGTGCAATTTTTTATTATTTTAATACACTGTGTTATTTTCTAGATTTAATTTTTTGGGCAAAATCAAATAAAAATTCAGTTCAATCACTAGTGAAAAATTCTCCATTGAATGTAACAATCAAAGGCGGTTCCTTTGATTATTTTTTTAGAAACCGCCTTAATTAGGGTCAGATTAAGGTTCCAAACTCGGAAATTGTCCCCCAAAGCCCCAGGTTGTTTTAAAGACGATTCGAAATTGATTAAAGGTTGTTCTTGAGAAACCTCATTTGATGGACATCAACCAAAAAGGCAGTTCTATTGTTGAACAACCTTTAATGAGCTAACTTTATTAGGTTTTTGGGCCCACTATATAATAAACTTTTAGGGTTTTCACCCCTTAATCAGTTTCTCTAGATCTGGAAAACACATCTCTTTCGTTCCAAAAAACTTCAGTCGCAAATCCACTGCTAGTCACCCACCTCCTCCACCATCGAACACCCCTCCACTGTCACCTACCTTCTCCACCGTTAGTAACCCACATCCTCCAGCTCTCCCTCAACCTCATCGCCACTGCCTCGTGAAGCTCTGCACCTTGGTTGTCTACTCAACCTCTCTGCCCTCTGTTGTCATGAAGCTCCCCTCCTCGATATCTTCTAAACCACACCGCACTCTGTTGCAGCTCTCGCCTCTGCCGCCTCTGTTGCCACTATCGCTTCTATCGCCTCTTCTACACACCTCAACCATATCCAAATTTTGAGGTTAATTTTTGTATCAGGGTTTGAGATTTTTATGTTTTTGTAAATTCTTTAGATTATTTTGAGGTTTGAGTTTTTTTCTCTTCAAGAATGGTGATTTGAGCATTCTTTGTTAGTTTTCTTGTTTCTCTATTGATGATTTGAGCATGAGCGGGCTGTTCTTTTTGCTTCAAAGTAGTTTTTTTAAAGAACCTAGGATATAGGTTCCGAAGGAGTTGAATTTGGATTCTGATTAAAAGAACCTAAAATGTGCCTTCTGTGGTTCAGTAAAACCGCCTTTAATGCCCCCTCTCTCCACTAGTGAAGCAAAACCAAAAATCTGGGACACTTTTCGCCCAACCCGCATTGACTTGTTTTGACGTCTTGGAAATTCCAATTCACCAGAAACAACAAACCCAACTTTTATACTTGGTTCAAATCTTAACAACTTGATATGAATGTCAAAACTACCTCCATAGATGAAGACATGCAAAACTTGATCAGACATTTAAAGGATATGTTCGGGATCCTCTAAGTGATATGGCGGGTTCTATAGGGAAAGAACAAAGCTTAGAGATGCAGCGTTGAATGCTTTGATTGATCAGTTTCATGATGAAGAGTTGAAGACTAAAAAAAATTCTTGGATTAATTGTTCAAGAGTTTCAAAAATAATGAAGACGCCATGAAGAACACTATATTTTTCCCACATGAGTTTTTAGCGAGGTAGTGTGATAATTGTAAATTATTTAATTTTAAAATAAAGCCCATTAAACTCGGCCATGTTGGCATCAGAAGAGTTTAATTTCGGCTATGCTTTATTTTAGGGTTTAGAATATTTAGTTCTGATCTGATTATTATTAGATTTGGTAAGATTAGATAAGACAATATTCATTCAAGACTTAATCTCGAAGAATTCAGCCCTAGTTAGCTAATTTTAGGTATTTTAGTTTGATATGTTTTATCTTCTTAAAACTGCTATAAGTCTTTCCAGCTTCTGACAGCAATTACTAAATCCTGTCTTCTTTCTGATTTGTACTGGCCAAATTATACCCTATAAATAGGAGAGGCCTTGGACGAATTTAATCACCTTTTTATCAATCATGTATTCAGAACTTGAGTTATTACTCTTTGCTTGTGAGTGATCCATTGTAGCTTAATCTTACGGGTTAATTAAGTTAGCAATACCCTTCAAATCTGTGAGATAATCGTGCAGGCTAATTACTAAACAATTTGCAACTGTAATTAGGTTAGACGAGATCAACTTATTACAGTCAAGAAACCATCAAGATTCTGCAATCAAAAGTTTTCGCAAGGAGATTCATATCACAACTTCGATGATTTTTGTAATCGTCACGGAGGGGCTGAATAAAGCTACACATCTAATCTTCACCGAGAAATGAGTTACATATCCAATTGTCAATAGAACTTCAGCCCAAATTCCCACATCCAATCGTCAACGGAACCCCAGCCCAAGTTCCCAAGGAATTTTGGCCCGATGTCCATCGCCTGTCTAAATATTCATACCGACAACGAATTAATTGACAGTGAATCCTACCTTGTCCATTGTTCATCTTCCCTGACAAAACCCTCTATTCTTTGGCAATTGTCGAACCCATTGTTAATGAATCAAACCCTTGGCACCGTTTATCATCCTTATTGAAATGGTTTATCTTCTCCAACGGAAAACCGTGACATATCTGGAATAGAATCCCACCAAAAGAAGATGTGAAGCATGGAAGCGGATGATGGTGATGGCGGGGGGTGACGATGGTCATGTGAGAACACTCACTTATGTGAGAACAAATCTCAACCATTGAACTAGGTTAAACCAATGATTGATAAGTTTCCCATGAAATTTAGGAAAATAACAAGGCAACACACAAGTTCTTTTATCGGATCGAAGTTGGATTATGAGAGTTGTAATTGGATATTCATCCTCTTCTTTCTCTAATTTATATACACTGTCTCTATATTGCTCCTACTTTATCTTTTATTGACATGATTTTCCTCTGATGTAATTTTTTTTAAAAAAAACTGCTCTTGAAGTTTTAATTTGGAGTTATATTTAACAAAAAAAATTGGTGATTGGAGTATAGATCAAAGGTAATTCAATTATTGCTTGTAAGTGCTTCAATTGTAGCTTATAGGTGCTTCTTTTAATTCCTATGTGCGCTACAAAAACAGCTTGGTGCATAGAGTATAACTCAAAGGTGCTTCAATCGCTGCTTCAATAGCTGCTTCAATCGCTGCTTCAATAGCTGCTTCAATCGCTGCTTCAATAGCTGCTTCAATCGTTGCTTGTAAGTGCTTCAAATGTAACTAGTAATCTATTCTTTTAATTCTTATGTGTGCTACAAAACAACTTGCTGCTCAGAATATAGGTCAAAGGTGCTTCAGTCATTGTTTTTATGTCTTCAAATGTAACTTATAGGTGAATTTTTTAATTTTTACGTGCGCTGCAAAAATAACTGTGTGCCTAGAGTATAGGTCAAAGGTACTTCAATTATTGCTTGTAAGTACTTCAACTGTAACTTATAGGTGATTCTTTTAATTCTCACGTGCACTACAAAATCAACTTGGTGCTTAGAATATAACTCAAAGGTGCTTTAATAAATATTTAGTTGATTATTATTAATCAATATTTATTTGTAACATAAGGCATCAAAGCACATACTAGAAGATTGAAGTTGATTGAAATAAGTGATTATTATCCAACAAAACATCAAAGATCTAGAGATTGAAGTTGATTCCCAAATCTTACAGCACATACTAGAAGGGAAGATTGCAAAACCATGGAACTGCACACCAGACATCAGACAAATTAGAGCTCTCCTCTTGAAACTCAACTTCACGATGAAACACATCTACCGGGAAGCCAATGGCGTAGCCGATGCTTTAGCTAAATTTGCAAGTACTTCACAGGTAAATAATGTTTTCGATTATGCAGTTTTGTCCAAGGAGATTCAAGGAAAGATTCTGTTTGATGCAACTTTTGTTCCATATGTGAAAACATAGCTTTCTTGTATATTTTATCTTTCCATGTTGGAATAAAACTCTTAGTTTCTTTTATATTTTCAATTCTGATATGAGGTTCTGTAGTCAATATGCAATATGTATTCAGAACCTACAAATTATACTATTCAGGGGTAAGATATTACGTCCCCCTCTTTTTGTAATCCTTTATTTTTAATTTGATAAAAAGGTGGGGGTCCGCCAAATCCCCCACCATAAAATGTGGTATTTCTTAAAAACAAAAGTTGCACATAAGACATTTATTAATACTAATGGCCCTGCATGCCATTTAAAGGCTCATGTAATAAAGCCCCGTGGCCGGTACGCCATAAAAGCCCACGCAGAAAAGGCTCATGCAACTACCCATTAACACATGAAGATCCATATGCATTGTTATGACCCGGTTTTGGATTATGTGACCCACGAATTTCATTCACTAGAGTAATTGAGAACTAAATCAGAGCCATCCAATTAAATGATTTTATGGTTCAGATTTGTTCTCACATAAAGTGGTGTTCTCACATAAACGGGTATTCTCATCTGAACCCTCCCCTATATATATTTGCAAATTATTCTCTGGATATCAGCATTATTTAATTATCCCAATTTTTAAAAAAATTACATTTTCCCCTTCAAATTAAAAGAGAAAACTCTTAATATATTATTATATCATCTATGTTATGCCCTTGATCTTAACATAAGTCGATCTTATATGAGATATGATTTTAGTTTTAAGTCAACAAAATTTGCAACCCATGTCATTTCAAGCGGGCTATTATTTTTGGGCATAATTAATACTCCAAGGATTAAAAGAAGAAGATCATGTAGTGCGTGGGAAATGGTGTTTTCATAACTCAAACTGAGATGTTTAGGATAGGGGTGATAAAATGAACTCATAATTAATTTGTAGATAATTTTATTTTTATTTTTTTATCCATTTGAATTCGGGTAAATGGGTCACATAAAATGAGTAATGTATAGATAAATGTGTAATTTAAAAATACAGTTTGGGCGGTCGACCACGGTGAAATACCTTTATCTAATTTTCTTCTACCTCAGCCCTCGGGTTTGAGATTTTTTAAAAATAGAGTTTCAAAAAATACAAATAATGCATAATTTATATATTTGAATCAAAAAATTGAAAAATATATGCTTTTCAAAAAATATACAATCTTAAATTTATATGTCAACGCATATGAGGTTGACATGTGAACACATAATGAGTTCAAACGTTTTGGTTGAGTGATTTTAAATTCACAGATTGAGCTGGTTTCAATCCACCTATTTATAAAATCCTTGTAAAATGAATTGAATTGAAACATGCTCATATATATCTTATAATTACCCATAATATTCGACCCGTATTCGATTCTCCCGCTCATTCTCCACGTTCATTTATGATTCAATGTATAGCTCATAAAAGTTAGCTATTTATATTATTTTTTTATTAATTGATTCTATTATATAATTTAATCAATTATTTATAATAGTTGATTGTATAATTTAAGATAAGTGGACACATGAAGAGGGTATTTTCAGTTTTTTAATGATGCAACGACGTCATTTTCACCTGTCCATCTTCAATGACACCAGTAGACATAAAGCGTGCACAAATTTACTAGATCTAGTTGTTAGAAGTTTTTCGGCGAGTGCAACGGTTATCAAAAAAATTTAGGTGATGGTACAGAGGGGGTATATCTCTTTTGTTTTATATATATATATATATTTTTTATGTAGGAGGTTTTAATTTTGTATGTTTGTTATTTATTTTCATCCAGTTTTCTTTCATTTAAGTTTTACCTACTAATTGAGTGAAAATGAGTCATTTTTGTCTGAAGTATTAGATGTGATTATTTATGTCAATCTAGGTTTTTTCGGTAATCTTTTATTTGAAAAGGTCTACTTAAATTTTAATTTGCTGACCAGTGGTGTTGTAGGAGAAATCAAGTCAACATCTTTAACCACTGGAGCTATCAGGCTTTTGCGGTCTGAGTGTTTCAGGTAGATTAGTAGGTTTTGGTCCGTTAGAATATTTCACACTTATGAGATAGATTATTTGGTCAAATAAGCCTATGTGCTATTTATTCGGGTATCCCACGTGTTTGGATTATAAACAGTTCCTGCACAAATAAGTAATCTGATACACATGAGAAAAAACATTTTGACTACCAAAAATAACTTGTTTAGTACTCCTAGTTCAGTTAAAAGAGTTTATGGGAAAATGGAGAGTGACCTATATTTTTAGTATAGGTGCTTTTACTGTCTCATTTTTTGGAAGACTTTTGTTAATAAAGTGTATTTGGACCAAAGCCGATGTGGTTGGCTTATCACTCGAGAAAGGCCAAGACTGATACTTCATAACGCGACTAGTTTTGGTAGGGGCACTCTGAGCCGGTGAATTGAGTTTGTCAAGCTTGCACGATGATTCCATAGTAGACGTTGACAATTCTATTATGTAATAGACTGCTCATGGTGCTACAAAAGTTTCTGATTTGAATTTTATAGTGTATAGCACTTTCTGTGTAAATAATGTTTCAAAGATCACACCTATTTGTAATCGCATTTATGCAAAATTGAGTTTAAGAAAAAAGGTGGAAATCCTATCAACCCTCGTCCTTATGGTTTTAATCTTGTTAAAAGTAAGGTCTCACCATAGTTTACCATTTGCCAACAAAAAATGTTTTATTTTAGTAGTATTTATAGATTAATCAGTTAACATTATATTCGATAGTAAAAATGATTTTTTTAGAAAATTAAAATTTACAACTTTTCTATTAAATTTAAAAATTAAAATTAAAATTTAGTAATTAGATGGTATAATTTAAAATTTTCTACATTATGTTATATTTATTTAAAATTTTAAAATAAATTTTAAAAATTTTGTCACTATTAGATAGTTTAGACAATAAAAAAATATTACCAAAGCATCATGGCACTATTAATAAGTTAATAACTGTGTACATATCCAATTTTTGGAAAAAACTTACTAAGAAAACCCCTTTATATTCTATTATTTTATGTTATTGTTATAAAACAAAAGGCAAGTACAAAAAACAAAAGTAAATGTAGGACTCGAGAAAGGTATCAGGGAAGAAATCGATCTAGAAAAGGTTTAGCAGTTTAAATGTAGATTTGGCGTTCGATGTTCGAATGACTATTATGATACATTTTCGGGGGTGTATGTATTACTTTGCAAACCAAAAGAAAAAGGGTTGGATGATGTATTTTTGTCTGGTGATGATTCAAAAAATTGGTTGCACAAAAAGAGAGAGTATCGATTGTTTGCAACAAAAAAAAACTAGGGCGGAGGACAGAAAACTATTCATTATGCCCTATATTGAGAGGTAATATTTTTATGAAACTATCTAGTTATTCAAATTCTTTATAACACCAGTGAAACTTATTTTCATTGTTTGTATCTTAATCTACAAAGTACAATGTAGGGAATATTGGAGATTAATTTTATGAGAAAGTTTTAGGAGAGGTGTCATGTCCATAAGTTTATGGACAAATCACATGGTTTTTTATCCTAAAAATTATATAAAAAATTAAATATTGTATTATATATGTTAAAACAAGTAATAATGTGTACTTTAATGTGAAAATATATTTTAAAAAATATGACATAATAAATATATTTTAGAATGTTTAAATTTAGTATGTAATTTAACAAATGCAGTGTATAAGTTAAAAAAATACAGTGACATGTCCATAATTATGGACATACCAATTGTTTGGAGGCCTACTCTAATTTCACTATCCCCGAGAAGATCGTGTTTACTGGATGGATCCTTGCACTTCCAACCCTCCCATTGTTTGTTTATATTTTTGGAAATTTCATTCAATGAAATGGATGATATAAATCCAAAAACTTTGGACGACCTATTTCAAATCAAGTTGAGTATTTCTCTTAACTCTTTTATCTAACCATCAATCATGTATATTCGTTTCATCATAATTTTATTTGTTTTTAATCAGTACGAGAGACACAAACATGTGAGAATGTGAATGTTACACAATGTTATACGTGGTTAAGTGTGCGATGGATGTAGAGTTGGATTACCTCCAACTTGAACAACATAATTGTTTATTTTTAAATTAAAATTTATAAACAACTGTTTTAAAGCATTATTTCACTATTAACAGCAAATAATTAAGATAATAATAATAATTATTATCTTAATATTACTTTTATATAGTAAACAGATATTTTCATAAGTTATGAAATTCCTTCTATCACACTTCCTCCATAGCATATAAAACATAAATAATCATATACATGCATCATCGATTACGTAAGCATTCAAGAGTTTAAGATGGGATTCATTTTCAACGGCTGCACAAGATGGGTTTCAATAATTCCTGGCTAGCTCGTTCATTAAGAAATTCCATGGCATGTTCCCTAAATGATTTGGTAATAATTAAACTACCACTGTCTTGACTATAGCAACGAAGGGAAGGTGGACATTAATTACTCATTTACTTAGTGAAAAACAGTTGACTAAGATCTGTAATCGCACAACTATAGTTGCCTCCTCCAAAGTTCATTTAATTTCTAAACTTTAATTTTTAATTTTTAATTTTTGACTGTAATTCAATAAAGGATAAAATTAATGCATTCATCCCTCATTTTCTAGTTTAGTGCACATATAATCTCCAATTTTTTTAAAGTGCACTTGTAGCCCTGGATTGGCTGTGTCTTAAAAACTCGAACCCCTCTTACATGAGTCCGGCATTGACCAATATTTAAATTACTAAAATAATCTTCCATTCATTTTTAAAAAACGAGGACCATTAGGAGGCTTAGTGTTAGGGCAAACACGACGTTACACTATTTTCTGGATTTCTTAAGAGGCAAAATGACCATTTCTATTGAATCAGATAATGATCAAAGTTGACCAATTTTTAAATGAGTGAAGGAATACAAATACACTTCGCTCTCCAATAAAAAACCAATATGATAAAAAAAATACTTAATGAAAAAGTAGCGAAACTAACTTTTTTTTCCTTTTAACACTATTTATTCCGAAAATTTTGCATGTGGGAAATCAATTGTGTGGGATGAGGGATGAGTAGGATTTTGACAATCCTCAAATATGTTGGGAAGTTAACATAAGAGACTCTACATTTAACAACGAAATTTTTGTTTAATTTTAAGCTTAGTCACATATCACACCTATCAAAATCGACCTTCACATGATTAATTCATCCACGTATATAACTTTCTACTATTTAAAATCTCAAAACTGAGCTTAGGAATAAAAATACATTTCTTTTAACTTCGGGACCGAAGGAAAATTTCAAATGAACATTAGAGACCATTGTATTGATTTAATATTGATTAGTTTCCTGATTTTCTTTAAAAAATTACATGGTAACTTTAGAGTACGATCGTAATAGAGAGGGACCATATATTTAGGCGCTCTTCTCTAGAGTTTAACACTAAACTAAATTAAACTAAAAATAAAAGCATTGAAAGATAAATATAATATGACTAAATTAAATTAAACTAAATTAAATCAAATTAAATTTATATTGAAACGAAGTTATGATAAATTTCAAAAAATAGTCTTTATGCATGTGTTCATTTATCAATTTTATCATTATATAAAAGAGAACTTTAAAAAAGACTTTTCATCTTAGTATAGACTTTTAACAAAGCATTATTTAATCATTTACAATTAATTATAATTCATTGAACGATAAAATAATATCATATAATCACTGTTTAAACATGACTTTGGCTGAGAAAATAAGAAAGAAGAATAAGAAACATACCATATAGCCAAAGCATCAAGTGCAATTTTAGCATTGGGTAAATTTCCAGTCATCAAAACCAAGATTCTGTAGTACCAGCTCTCCAAACTGCGAAAAGTTCAAAAGTTCAAATAGTCATGAATCTTTTTAGTTCTTGCATGTCTGATTCGAAATGAACTAAAACACAAGTTACCATAGCATAACTCCAGAAGACGCAGAAAGTTTAGTAAAGTCCCAAAGCCCAGAAAAGGCATCAAATGAGAAGCCATTCCAAGAAAGAGGGCACCCGCCGCCAACTGTATAAGCAAACAGCCCTAACACAATAAGCCACCAAGAAATGTTCAAAGCCATTGAAATCCCAATCAACCCCATCTCAAACTTGGACACAAGCAGCCAACTCAAAACCAAGTGTGTAGCGAAAGCACCGACATTAACCGTTGCTGTCACATAATTCTTTAGCTGGCTCTGTAAGAATGTTTGCAGGGGAAATATGAGAGTATAGCTGAAGTGAAGTGGTATCAGATACAAGGCCACAGTCGCGGAAACCTGAGCTACATCATCTGGTTGTCCTAAAAACTTTAAGATTGGGAATGCAAATATGTACAGAGGTAAAGTGAATAGACCGCTAAATGATAATATAATCCCTGAACGTTGCAGATATACCCCCAGCATATTATATTTCTTCGCCCCGAATGCTTGACCACATAGAGTTTCTAATGCACTTGCCATCCCTAACTGCAAAATAACGAAAGGATATACTATGAAATCAGACTTTGTTACAGCACAGGGGCGGAGGCAGAAAATTTATATGGCGGGCCAGTTAGAAAACAAAATTTTCACAGCTTTTCTCGTATTAGACGGGGCAGATTGGAAAAGTTTTCAATTGTTTGAGAGTCTCACATTAGTGGTTGACAAAGTATTTCTTTAATATATAAGATCATGGGTAACCTCTACATAGAACCAATTGGTTTTATGATTGAAGCCCATGAATCTTACATGGTATCAGAGCCTAATGTTGGCCTGATCGACCAGTGGACCTATATTCCCACTGATAGGCTTGTGGTCCTTTTCTGTCCATGTTTGCACAATGATTAATACCGCTGTACATGAGGGGGCGTGTTTGAGAGTCTCACATTGGTAGTTGACAAAGTATTTCTTTAATATATAAGATCATGGATCACCTCTACATAGAACCAATTTGTTTTATGATAGAAGCCCATGAATCTTACATCAAGATTAGTCTCAGTTAATTTTTATAATTTTATTCTTGGCGGGACTGAGCCGACTCCAGCCCACTTGTAGTTCCACCCCTGGTACAACACGAGAACTTTCCAAATGGTCAGAACGCATCCAAATATTACTCTCGCCGAAGCATGCTTAATTTCGGAGTTTTGATGGAATCCGATTCCTTAGTGCTTATCATACTAAGTCAGAATTGTTTTTGTCACAAGTATAAGATGTAAAGGTTGTGGATTGTTACCATAAGACCCCAGTCAAAGGCAGTGATGACACTAATGGCAATGGACATGCCAGCGAGTTCAAGATCGCCGAGGTGGCCGGCAAAGGCTTGGGAAACAACGAACATGGAATAGGAAGCGAGACGGCCGATGATGGATGGACCGACAATCCGCCATAGCTTCTTGGATTCAGCTAAAACCCTTCGTGTAAGACTTTGATCTTCCTCAAGGGTGGAGGAGGCATGTTGTTGTAATAAGGGTACGATCTTTGCTTTTTCTTCTTCTGATCTTCCTGCAGACATTTTGGAAATAGAGGGGAGAGAGGGGAGAGATTTTGGGCCAGATTGGCCAAGTCTATGTATAGATTAATAATGGTGAAGACCAGTGTGGCATATGTAAGATACGTATAAATCCAATTAACTTCCAGAAATACAAAAACAAAAGAGAATAAAACAATAGCCACATTTGTTCAAATTAATTGTGACGCATTTAAATATCACAAATATATTTTCTCCAAAAAGAATAAAAATATCACAATCAACTAGTATAGACTATTATGTTTCTTTTTTTTGTGGAAAAGTACGGAGTTTCATTTCTGAGTACGGAGTTTCATTTCTGGGTCCGGGATAGCATCCAAAATCATTTGACCCAAAAATTGAGAGAAATGTCCATACATTTGTTAAAGTGGATTCGTCTTTGCGAAGTTTGGAAGTGAGTGAGTTATGAAGTATCTATGCGTAAATTCGTACTTAAAAGGGGAGAGGAAATGTTGCGACTTCGTGAAGGCCAACGTCAGTCTTAATAACATCGACGACGCAGGCTATGGGGAAGTTATGTCGTGTGCAAGGTGCAAGGTGACTTGGAACGATGACCAATACAAAATCGTTTTGATAGGCCGACGTTGCACAAAAAATACCGGCGCTGGTTGATGCGACGTCGATCGGTAATGTGTCACTGTTGTACCGGTTTGTGCAATGTCATGGATTAATCGTGGAGACATCGATTCGTGTACAATATTATAATATTTTATATTTTATGACACAAACAAACGTTCGTCGCTAGCCATTACATGTTATTAAATATTCAATAACTCATGAAATGGTTAAACGTTTTACAACAATCACTACTAGAAAACAAGGTCACAGGCACCAGAATCTTTCCCTGGGGAAAAAAATATAGGTGCTGATAATATTTGAGGCACTGTTTTTTTTGTCGAAATTCAAGGAAACTGGTGCCAATGGCCATTCTCAGCACCATATTAGTGTTACAAATGCTGAAACTGGTGCCGACAATGAAATTTAGCACCTGTACATGATGGAAAAAGTGAAATACACAGATGCTAGAAATGTATCCAAGTGAGTAATAGTAAATTTGATGCTTAAAATAATGGGGGGAAATAGGTAGCACCGGTTTGGATCGAAAAACCTGAGCATGTTATTGAATTATTAGCACGGGTAACTATTAGTCCAGTGCCACCATAAAAGGTCCCACAAAAAAGTGATTGGTGCTATAATGAACTCCAACACCGGTGTACTAAATTGGAAAAATGGTGTTGTAATCTTAATTACCCGGAAAAAATGCGGGGGGAATTTTTAGCACCGGTTTCTAGGTTTAAAACTGGTGCTGGAAGAGCATTTAATGCTCACCTATCACTATTCATTGGCGGGTAAAAAGTGGGAATTTGGGGAGAGAAGCTCATTAGTGGTTTTTTTTGAAGGATTTTGACATTAAATGCTCACATGAAAACCCACAAATTGAGCATGAAAAAAATACATGTTTGTCCTAACAATTGTGTTTTGTACAGAGGTGAATGGGAGAAGGAAGTAGCTTGTCCCGTATGCCATGTGTCACACTACAATAAAATGAGAACTGTGTTTGTCGACGGAGATTCTATGGTAAAGTTAAGGAAACGAGTTCCATCAAAGTGCATATGGTATCTTCCCATTATTGCGAGGTTGAAGAGGTTTTTCCGGAATGCAATAAGGCAAAGAATATGACGTGGTACATGCGAAGGGGTTGTCCTCAAGATGATGTGATTCGTCATCCAACTGATGCCGATCGGTGGAAGAAATTGGATAAGAGGTATCCGAAATTTGCCAGTGAGCCAAGGAACTTGATGATTGCTTTGAGTAATGACATAATAAACCCATTGGGCAACACGTCATCTAGGCACTCTTCATGGCTGGTGATGCTTTCAAATACAACCTTCCAACGTATTTGTGTATGAAGAGGAAATATGTGTTGATGCCTTTGTTGATTTCTGGCCCAAAGCAGCCCAATTATGACATTGATACGTATATGGCACCTCCGATAGAATATTTGAAGTTTCTATTATTCGAGGGTGTCAATCTGTTTGATTGTTTCAGGGGATCGATGTTTACTTTGAAGGAAATATTGTTTTGTACCCTAAATGATTTTCCAACATACGGTAACCTTTCGAGTTATGTGGTGAAAGGGTACAAGGCGTGTCCCGTGTGCGAAGAATCCACAGATTACCAACAGCTAAAAAATCGCTACAAGACAGTGTATTTGGGTCACTGAAAATTCCTTCCGATGAAGCATAAATTGCGTGAGGATGCATTTCAATTTGTTGGGAGGAGAAGGTTCGGAAAGCACCAAGACCATTGAAAGGGGTTGTGGGAGGTCGTCGCCGTACCTCTCAAAATTACTATTTTAAGCCCAATATGCTTACTAAATACAACTAAGTAGATAGTTGGCAAGTCGGGGTCGTCCACAAAGAAGA
>JAULKM010000012.1:9610353-9629594 GCA_032355605.1 Rubia tinctorum | reverse complement strand
AAAACCGAGAGCTGGTCCTGCAGAATAAAGGGCCCGCGTTTCACGATGTTGTGGACGGCGAGGAGGCACTTGAGCGCAACGATAGAGTCCCCGGTGCGGTGGAGGCGGTCTATGAGGGAGGCGATGAGGGAGGAGGCGGTGGCACGTGATCTGTCGCCGAGGGAGAGGAGGGCGATGATTTGGGCGTCGTGCGGCGGCGCGGAGGGGATGTGGGTGGTGACGCGGAGGATGGCGAGGCGGAGAGCGGCGTCTTGGGGTTTGGATGCTATTGCTATGGCTGCCTTTGATTGGGAAGCTTTGTCTTTGATAGCGCCGACGAGATCTCGGAGTGTTGTTATTTTACCCATGGCTGCGAAATGGATGCAGTCTTCGTTTTTGCAAAAGCGGCTATATATTTTAACCACGGGCGGGGACCGGGCGAAATCAGAACAGTTTATTCAATTTGTTGATTATTACTCCCTCCTTCCCACTATTATTGGCAAAATACTGTTTTCACGGTCTTCAATAATCATATTTGACAATCAATAACTCTAGCTAAATATACCAATTCCGTATAAAAATTTGATATTTAGAAAATATATATTAAGATGAATTCAACAATATATCATATTATATATTTATTATATGTATATTAATTTATATTTATGGGCAAATTTAACTTTGAAAAAGTAAATATGTCATTACTGGTGGGACAGAGAGAGTATTATTGTTGATAATCCTCCGTCTCATCCAAATTTGCACAAAAATGTTTTCACGATATCTAATAAATATGTGTAGATATCAATAATTACAGCATATAAAATTTGATATTTACAACTTACATGTTACGAGGAATTAAACCATATTTTAAACGATAAAATTTAGACTAAATTGTTTTTTTGTCCCCAACATGTGTCGCAATACCATCTTTTGGTCCTCAATGCCAATACCGCGTACATTCGGTACTCAACAAATTCAAAATGATTTGTTTGGTCCCCAAGGTGGTTTTCAAGGTGGTTTTCAGGTGATTTTGGGACCAAAAGATGGTATAAGATTATATGTTAGGGAGTAAAAAAAATAATTTAGTTTATCTAAAAATTATCTGGAATCTGGTTTGGGAACCAAACAAATCATTTTTAATTTATTAGGTACCGAATATAAGCAGTATTGATATCGGGAACCAAAAGATGATTTTGCAACATATATTTGGGATAAAAAAATATTTTAGTCTAAAATTATTTAACTGAAAATGTATTTATGCAAATTTATCTGTGACTTTGACTTTGACTTTGACTTTGACTTTGACTTATTCGTATCACTTAGTATGACATATTAGTATAATTTACTGTTAGGATGTCGCGTTCTTGTCACTTCAATTAATTCCGCTACTCCCACTTCATATTTTTAAAACAATCTTCTACACCACTTAAATGAAGGTGTCTTGATAGAAAAAAATGAAGGTGTTTATCACTCCCTCCGTACCAGGTCAATTTTCACTCTTTAATTTTTATCAGTTGATTTAAAAAAAATTAATCATTGATATCTATAATTATGTGTAAATGTAATTTATAAAAAGTTGATATTTTAAAAATACATGTTATTACGAATTTAACAAGGTAACATACGACAATATCCTAACTTATTTATCAATTCAATTTTGATGTCAAAATTAAGCAATTTTAACTAATTGAATAGTTAAAGTGCGGATTTAGCTGTATAAGATATTAAAATGCGCGAGGGAAGAAATGTGAAAAATAATGAAGAACATTCAACTGATGCTCCTCAATTCCATTTTCATCTTCTAGTTTTGACTTTTCAAATTTGAACATACTCCCTCCGTTTTATTGGAGGTGTCACACTTTTTATTTTTGATTATTTTTCTGAATTTGACACACTTTTTTTTATGGCAAGATTCCTTCAATTTCCTTCACTCTTTTTTACTTTTCTCTTATTCAATTCAATTTCATCGACTCATTTCATTCACCTAAATCCAAACACCTAAGACTATGGTGTCACATTAAACGAAACGGAGGTAGTACTTCCTCTGTTTTATTGAATTTGACACACTTTTTGTTATTATTATTTTATGGATTATGCACACTTTTTTTGGCAAGATTCATTTAATATCATACACTCATCTACATTTTTATTTCTAAATTCAATTTCATCCGCTCATTTCATTCATCTGAATCCAAACACTTAAATCTATGGTGCCACATCAAAAAAAATGAAGGTAGTATATATTAATTTGATTTAAACATTTTATTTTATTATTAAAATAATAGTAGGTAAAATATTGTTGAATTTAGGATAACATATATTTATTTGATATTTAATTTTTGTAATTTAATTATATATTTAAGTATTTATGAAGTATTTGTGTTGTTGGCTTTTAAAATGTCAGTATAGAAGGATAAATTAAGACATGAGAAGTATTACTCCCTTCGTTCAGCGTAAGGTTATTACTTTTCACTTTTACTGTTCCAACAAAAAGTTCTTATTTCTTATTTTGATTAAAATTTGTGGCTCATCGAATACAAATGAAATTAACACTAATATTATCACCCTTACTAAAAAAACCAAGTCAAAACTCTTCCGAACAACCCAACCTAACCCAACCACACCACACCAAACACATATACCAAAATAAAGGCCTAACATAACAACCCTCATAAACCATTAACTTGGGTACACATATAGCAAATACACAACAACTTCAAGTAATTTCATAAACATGGAACAGAAAATGAAGAAAACAAAAATCAAAGCCAAACTCAATCCCACTTACCTCCAACCCATCAGGCCCAAGATACACTTGACCCAAACTTGAATATACCCTGTGGGGAGAAGACTGACCAGGTAGAGCACCACATTTTCTCAATGTGGATGCCACAGATAGGAGCCAAGTAGGCGAAGAGAAACTAGACGCAACCGGGAAAAATAGCTCCCAACAAATACTGTCGAGAACAACCAGTGGGGCAAATTTTACTGATGCGGCCCAACCATCGATCAGTGGGGAAAATCTCAAGCGACATCAACGGGATATTACTAGAGGAGAGCACCAAGATGGTCCAAACTTGAGGTAACGCCACCATTGACCAAGATGGACGGAGAAGAAATGATCGAAATCAACAATAACCCAGGGCACACCATTGTTATCAACAACCACCAAGAGATATATGAATCTGCTAAGCTGGAACTGCAAAGGGCAGATACATCCTTTGACAGTAAATGTCCTCAACAACCTCATAACGCAGTATCAGCCTAATGTTTTATTCCTTGTGGAAACCAAGTATAATAGCAGTAAGACTAACAAGTGGATAGATAAGTCCTATTTTATTAGTTGAGAAGTAGTAGAAGCAGACGGTACCATAGGCAGGCTTTGTGTATGAAACCCAACTAGTGGTAGCAAAAATATGCCTGAATTTTGCATCTTGTAATATTACCTCCATCACGGGGTATGAATGGAAGCTTGTTTTTATGTATGGACATTCTACCAGACAAGAGAAGAAACAAGTATGGGAGGCGCTCTGTTGTGAACTGGTTGGTACAAAAAATTTGATATATACATAGCTCGCTAAATCCCAAACTTAGAGCTCGATTCATTACAACCAATCTGCTCATAGATAGAGTGAATCTTTCCCAATCCGCTGGCAAGCAACCAAATTCCATAGAAAACGCATAAACACCATCTCCCATAGCATCCCCTCCCCATCAAGCCACAATCTAGGAGAGGATGGAGACACAATGTTGACCACGATGACACTACCAAGGGTTTATAAACATAGAAGCAGAACATCGGAGAAGGTAAGTAGCTTTCACTACATCTCCTTTTAATCAAATCCAAAAATGACTTGGGCGTCATAGCTTATCCCTAGGGACTTCCCCGCATATCCCCTTGCAGGAACCCAAACTAGTGGAGTTCCGTTGGTCGGCCCCAAGATTTGTCTCAACCTGGAAAGAGTCATCTGCATCAGTGGCATTGTCTGTGTGGACAATTTTTCTTATGAGGTTTTGACAAATCTCAAGAAAGCTAGGAAGCCAACACTAAAACCCCCGCCAATGCAGCCAAAAAACAAACATGTTTTTCAAGGTCTCCAAGATCCTTGAAGAAAAAAATGGAATCTGATTTGCAGTCGCTGTCAGGCATAAATAAAACTACCTTAAACGAAAAGCCAGAGCACAAGCACACACAAGAGGAAGGACATAACCATAATAGCTACATTATAACACTGTCAACAAAGTAGGAGCATGATAGAGGAAAAGTACATCTATGTGATTTTTTCTTATGAGCATAGTAATAAGCCCAAACGAGGACAATAACGGTGGTACTTCGGTGGTCGAACCAAAAAAATCGCAAGGAGATATATGAATCTACTAAGTTGGAACTGCAATGGGAAAATGCACCCTTTGATAGTAAATGTCCTCAATAAACTTATAACGAAATATAAGCCAAAAAAATTATTCCTTATGGAAACTAAGTGTAATAGCAGTATGATTAGTAATTAAGTGGCTAGATAAGTCCTATTTTACTGGCTGGGGAGAAGTGGAAGCAGGTGGTACCAGAGGTGGGCTTTGTGTAGCTTGGACGCTAAAAACCCAACAGGTGGTAGCAAAAAGGTGAAAAAAATTATATCTTATAAAATTTCCTCCATCACAAGGAATGAGTAGAAACTTGTTTCTTTGTACGGACATTTTACCAGACAGAAGAGGAAGCATGTATGAGAGGCCCTTAGTTGTAAATTGGCTAGTACAACGAGCCCTACTATGATTGTAAGTGACTACAATCAGGTGAAAGGAAATGAAGATAAGAAGGTAGAATGTGTCGTCATAGATTAACAAACGACATACCTTCACAAGTTAATTCAGTTAGCCAAGCTAACATAGTTAGCGAATCAAGGCCTTTGGTACACCTACACAAATGGTCAAAAAGAGGGCGAACTAATCCTAGAAATATTGGATATGGGTTTTTCCAACTAGGTGTGGCTGAGAGTTTTCCCAAGGTACATGCTGTGGAATCACTCAAAAATGAGGTCGGACCATGGACTTCTAACTATAAGCACGCACTTCCAGAATACACAGGTGAAGAACCAGGGAAAACCAAAGTCTGAAGCGCTCTGGATACACCAAGCCAAAATTAAGTAGATAATCAAGGCAACGGATATAGAAGGAAACCCACATGGCATGGCATATCAACTATGACACATGCCAGGAATAGAGAACAAACTTGCGAGAAAAATACTGAGACCCGATAATTGGAGTTGGGAGAACGTGGGATGTTTGGAGAAAAGGATTGGACAAAAAAAATAATGAGATAAAGAGATTACATAAGGGAGACAAGTTCAAAGAAGCTAATAGATGCTCTAAAGAGCTTGATGAGTTACTGAAGCAATAAAACACATTTTGGAAGCAAAGAGCAAATACAGATTGGTTTAAAGATGGAAATAAGAACATAAGTTTTTCAATAAGTGGGTGATGAAAATACAGGGAAGAAACCATATTATGCAACTGAAAAATAGCTCGGGGGCTTGGGTAACAAAGCCAGAAAAACTCTTGGCACTAGTCGAGGACCACATCAACCCAATCTTTGTGAAAGACTTTGTTATACCGCATGATGCATTTAGCCTGTCAAGTATAACATATATCATGGAACTCATTCAACCATATGTAAGTCGCGTCAAGCAAAGCAAGTTACCGACACCTGTAACAACATAAGAAGTTAGAGGGGTGGTATTTCAAATGGGAAAATGAAAAACACCGGGACCAGATGGCATATCAAGGGTTTCTACCTGTACTACTGGAAAGAGGTTAAGGAAGACCTCACTAAATTGGCCCATGAATTCTTCACCAAAGGGAAAATGATTAAACAGTGGAACACTACAAACATCACACTCATTTCCAAGGTCAATGTAAAAACTAAATCCTCTAATTTATGTCCAATAAGCCTAAGTAGTCAATACACAGGGAAAATAAATAAATAAATATATATATATATATGTTAGAATTGGGTAGTCTCCAAATGAAATTTATATAATGTAGTTGTTAATGCCAAAATTTGTAATGGGTTTGGCCTGGAACTGATTATTCTTGAGTTGTTGAAGCTGTTGGAGAAGCTCTGATAGGACTTCTTATGCGGGCCTCAATCCCGCGTGGAATGGGTACCTGTAAAAGAACACGGGTCACTAAGGGCGGGGCGGTGTGTGATCGCACCCGCTCTGATTCCCAAGTTAGGTCGGAGAAGTGAGTGTAGAGAAGATAAAGCTACAGTATCATGGAGGTTATAGAACATACCTTTTATGATGGATTTTCTTCTCCTTTTATAGTTGTAGAGGTTATGCCCTTATTAGGTTAGATATTGGGTCTTTGGGCCAGATTGAATAGAAGCATGGGTCTTTCAGCCCATACTTTATCAAGTTTCCCTTAGCCCGATGTCATGTTGTTGAACAGCGCGGGGCATCGGGGTAATATGTGTCTGAATGTGATTGCCTATATACGTCCATGTTCGTCAAGCTGGAATTCCACATCTTGATTTTCTCCTCCAAAGTCATGCTTTGATGCCCCCGTTGGTGTCATCCTAGTAACGTTGGCTTGGGCTCTGCGTCCAGCCATTCTAAATCATGGCCGAACTCTTTCACTTTGGCCTCATTAATCTTTGACAGAATTATACGTTGCTTCCTGCTGAGTCAACTTGGACTTTGCATCGTAGCTTCGTAAAAATATGTCTGGGTCGCACTTTACGACCCACTTAGCATTGGCCTGGGCTCGGCGCCCAGGATTTCTGAATCATGATTGAACTCTTTCATTTTGGCCTCATTAATCCTTGACAAAATTATACGTTGGTGCTTGCTGAGTCAATTTGGACTTTCCAATGCAACTTCTTAAAATTCAGCCTGGGCCTCACTTTGCGACCCTAATATCGTTGGCCTGGGCTCTACATCCAGGCCTTCTAAATCATGGTCGAACTCTTTTGTTTTGGCCTCATTAATATTTGACAAAATTATACGTTGCTGCCTGCTGAGTAAACTTGGACTTTGCATCACAGGTTCTTAAAATTCTGCCTTGGTCGCACTTTACGACCTTCTTGGCATTGGCCTGGGCTCTACGCCCAGGCCTTCTGAATCAGTGAAGCCCATTTTATGTGTTGCCGACATCGGTAACAGCTTGATCCATTATCGCAATTCACGACTGACATGCGACGTCGCAGTTGGTCAAACAAAAGTTAGTGGAATGAAATTGTGAGACCCACAGTTAGAGTACCTAACATCGCTCATTCGTCGGTTTATGCTCGATAAGATCGAGTGATTTGCGATGTTGCATTGGTCGAGGCAGAATTCACAACGCTTTGTAATGACTATAAAAATGGAGGTCACCTCAAACATCAATTCAAACATTCAAGAATCCCTCAAATTTCAATAGCCCCCCTGTCCATCTTCTCAAAGGTATGGTTTCAACATGTGGTAACTTTACTTTTGTTTTTGAATTTATCATTGAAATTGTTATTTATATGGTATGTGAATGTGTTATTTGCATTATGTTTTAAAGTTTCAATGGATTAGGGTTGTAGTACTAGGTTCTTGGGTGTTAGAATGTGGGTTTTGTGTCTTCACCCCATTAATGTGGTCCAATTTTTTTGATTTGGGATCTCTTTTTTTGCAAGTTTTCCGTGATTCTTAATGTATTCCCTTTCCATGAATGTGCTTCTATATCGATCGAACTTTGGTTTGATCGACAATGATGCGACATTGCATTTGCATATTTTCTGCATTTTAGCTATGTATGTGACATCGGACTCAGATCAGTATGCGAAGTCGCTCTTAAATGTTGATTTCATAGTTTAATTGGTTTATAGATTAATTGAACTGATTTCTATCGAATCTTTACAATATGAATTTCAAGAGTCATGGCTAACAGTGTTGGTTCAAGTTGTTACCTGATTGAGGTGAGCATTCTTAAATTTATATTTAATTTTCCTTTTCTTGTATTCATTTTATTCTAATTTAATTTTTAATACAGATCTGGAGAGATTTGGATGACTACCGTCCACGGACTACATTCAGCAGTATTGTACCGTATTTTATTCACGCACTGACCCAGACAAACTTCGGGGACATTTCTCATTCTAGTAAATCATCCCCGTTACAATTAATTTATTTTCAATAAAAATTCTATCTAAATTGCTTTCATATTTTCCAAACGTGGTTTTTTGTTTAAAATTCAGTATGTGCCTAGCCAGATTGTGGAATTCCTGCCACCCTACAAGTAGCCCTGCTATTCTCAGGTGCAACGGAAGAGAGTACCACATGCACTACTCAGGGAACCAAATGATGAAGACCCTGACGCCGAAGGGTTTTAAGCAGTTTCTTAAGGTTGAGGAAGTCAGGATTGGGGACACGCTCTACTTTGAGCTTGTCAATGATGTCGGACCTATCGTTTTTATGGCGGCTACTAGAAATGCGCCCAACGAAGTACTAGGAGGATAATTTTGACAAGAAAGATAATTTAAAAATGAATTCAACTTATATTAAGTAAGGAAATGTGGACAAATTGATGGTAGCGATGTCATCTAATCTTACGTCGGTGGTGTCGCCTGAGTCATTGGATTTTCCAAACCAAACCAAATTTCCTGTTATTTTATCTCTAAATATATCCTCTTTCGTCTGTTTTCTCGGGGAATGTGAGAAATAGAGGGGATTCCTCGTATAAGATATATAACATTCTGCAATTTTCTAAATGGGTGGAGCAGATTCTTCTTCACTTTATTGTTGTTGGTTGTTTTCATCAGAAATGACGGGATGGGGAAGATAAGGGAAGGGTGCTAGCGTTGGGTCTAACTAGTGGAGAGTGGTGAGCGGGGAGAAGGGAGAAGGGGGGAGGTGGCTAGAAGAGCAGCGACGGTAGTGGGGTAATGGGGAGTGACTCGGTAAGGGTAGGGTGAGGATGGGGCTTTGAAGAATAAGAAAAAGGGTATGAGGGAATAAAAAATATTTCATATGGGTGAGGGTATTTTTTCATTTTAAGTTTGGTCAACACCCAAATTGATGAGCCAACGCCAAAATTAGACCAAAAGATTATATCTGCACAGTTCATCTAATGTTATGGTTAGAAGTGTAAAAATCCTTTTCCCCCCTTCCCATGTGAGGTTCCGTTTAATAAATATTAGACGTTGAATATTATGTAGGAAGCCTTTTTCTAATTTTCTTCATCCCCAAAAATATTAGGACCATCCATGGCTGTGGGAAGGGACCGAGATTAGCTAGTGGGACCGCAAAACCTCCTCTACAAGCAGATGCTGAGGCGGGCCAGAGCGGCGATGGATAATGTTGCGGCCAAGATTAGGGCGTGCTATGGTTCCAGAGGAAGAACGACACCACGACTCCGGTGGAAGACAAGATGTACAAGATCAGGTGGGAGAGCTTAAAACTGTAAAGGAATTGTGTACAATTGCTTTGTATTCATTCATCATATCAATATATATTTATACAAGAGATGCTTAGAGAGTAAAAAAACGTTATGGAAACCTAATCATATACAAATACATATTTACCAAAAATACATATCATATTCCAATACCCCTCCACAAGCTCATGGAGGTGGAGCGACATGAAATTTGGACTGAAAAGCAGCAAAAAGAGCAGTTGAGAGCTTCATGACCCTGAAGATGACAAATCTGGCATTGAAAATGGGCCGCGAGGAAGCAACAGTCGAATCCAGTGCGGTAAAAGATGGTCGTGCAGCAACATTGGCAGCAAAGGTAGGGTCTGCCGGATTTTGATCTTGAATATGTATTCTTCCTCCAGAAACATGCCAAGGATTTGATGCGAAAAAGTAAAAACATGCCTAAGATTAAAGGCATCGCGGAACGCCGCATACAAAGCATCAAGACCATGAAGAACACATTCAATAAACTCATCATCAGAAATAAAATGAGATCATTTTGCCAAATAATCAGAATAAGCACCCTTCTTCTCCAGATACTCTAGAATGGAGAGAGAGCCCTTGGGAAATGTCTAAAGTTGATGCTTCATATACATTAAATTGACGCGAGTTTGCGCATGAAACATCTGCTCAAAGATCAACCATGCATTGGAGGTAGTAACTGCGCGAACAACATGAGTAAGCAGAGAAGTAGAAATTGTGGATTGAATCCATAGAAAAACCAAGTGATCCTTCTTATTCCACGTAGCAAAGGCCGGATTAGGGCTTGGTGGAGAGGGCGGCTTGGAAGAATCGAAAGCAGATTCCAATAACTTAGGCAACAAGAGCAGAATTGATGGATAGATGCCATAGAGAATATTGTTTCGATCAAGACAAAACAGAAGAGCAGGGAGCTTGACGGTGGGGGTTTGATCAGTAGTAACGGTAAGAACTCCGAAGTTGGTGGAAAACATGTCGTCAAAACCCATTATAGAGTGGGCGGCCGACGGCTAAAATATAGGAGAGGTGGCAGTTTAGCATTTTGACTAGGGGATCGAGGTTAGGTTTATGCTATGTAAAACTGTATAGGGATTATGTAAACTTGACTTGGATCCATTCATCATATCAACAGCTATTTATGCAAGAGATTGGTTAGAGAATAAGCAAATATATGAAAATCTAATCATGTACAAATTTGAATTTACAAATAATATATATTATATTCCAATAGTGAGAATGATGGGTCTTTGAGGGCAGATTTGAAGTTTTCCAAAACTTACCATACAAGTGGCTCTGGCCTCTGGGCAGGGTCCTTACGTCGTTGCAGTGCGGCGGGCTCAGCTTGGAGTTGAACTTCCTTATGTTAACACTATTGATGCCATTGCACCTCAGCACTCCAGCACATGTCCGCCTTGCCTAATGATGTCCCTTAAAATTCCAATTATTGAATTAGTTCAGGAACTCGGGAGTTTGTAACAGTGAGTTATTCATTAGTCTAGTTAATGTCTGATTCAAAAGTCTGTTAATGTCGAGCAACTAAAGAGATGCTCTTGAACTCTAAAAATAGGGAGAATTAGTTACTGTAATAGGTGTGAGCTGTTAGATATCTGTTCTAGTATAAACTTCACTATTTCTGAGTCTGTATTCTGTAAACCCTTCTGGTAATAAAATCTGTGTTTGTTCGTGGATGTAGCCAAATTAGTGAACCACGTTAAAATTTGTGTTCTGTTTTTTTTTTTGCTTTCTTTTGTTATCTTCATTCTGGAGGTATTAATTTCCCAATAAGTGGTATCAAAGCCAATGTTTCATGTTTTCATTCAAGATAAAAGGAAGTAACTCTGTTGTTTTTTAGGGGAAGGACTACTGCGTTTGAATCAGTCCTTCTGGTCCAGTTTTGGTTTTGTGTATGCGTTGCTAGTTGAGTAATTTTGTGCTGCGTCTGTCTTGGTGTGTTATGCTCTGCTCGTCAGTTTGCACACTTCAATTTATTAATTTGGGTTTTCTTGTTTTTAGAGATGAACTCAATTAGTCTACGTGGCAAGGTTTGCTTTTGGTTTCATTGATTCTCTTGTGGCCGTAGAATAGTTAATCACTTGGGTGATTAACTAATTAGCATTTTTGCTTCTGTTTCCAGACCATATATTTTATTTGGTCATTTGTTTTGATTCAACAAAGAAGATGCAATCCAAAGGAGATCAGGTTCTGCTATTGTTGTTGATACTGGCACAAATTCAGAAGAAAAGGAGATGGTGTTGTACCTGTTGCATCTGCTGTTCTGTTAGCAAATTTCTTGACTGGTTGAATTTGTTCTGATGGTGGTATTTGGTACATCAGTCTGGCACGACTCCTAGTTTATCTGTTTCTAGTACATCTGACAAGACTACCATGCATCTGGTACATCTGGCAAAATCATTGTACGTCTGGTACATCCATTTGTCTGCATCTGGATGTTAGAAGATTCAAGTCAAGGGGGACTGTTTTGAATCTTATTCTGTTTTTGCTCTCTGTTCTATATTTTGAATTTTGAGTCGAGGAGAAATTGTTGGTTTCTCCTCAAAGTCCAATTACTGAATCAGTTCAGGAACTCAAAAGTCTGTAACAGTGAGCTATTCATTAGTTTGGTTAATGTTCTATTCAATAGTCTAATAATGACGAGCAACTAAAGAGCTGTTCTTGAACTCTATAAATAGGGAGAAATAGTTTCGGTAATAGGTGTGAGTTGTTAGACATATGTTCTGGTCTAAATTTCACCATTTATGAGTCTGTATTTTGTAAATACTTCTGGTAATAAATTTGTGTCTGTTTATGGATGTAACCTAATTTGTGAAGCACGTTAAAATTTGTGTTATATTTTTCTGATTTCTTACCTTGATTCTGGAGGGATTAATTTCCCAACATCGCGGCTATGTTTATTGCGTTCGTTAAATGCCTTGTTTTGATTTTTTTCGCTTTCGAAGTGTTTGATTATTGTGTTCGTTAAATGCCTTGTTTTGATTTTTTTTCGCTTTCGAAGTGTTTGTAGAAATGCCAATGAAAAATGTGATTTTTCACTTCAGATGATGAGAGGAGGATTAAACTTGGAAAAATTTCCTGCGCAATCAAGTTACCACGTGTTTTACGAGGCTTCATACATTAGACAAATTGAAGAGCTTTCGTGTTCAGCTTGCAAGATCGTGCTTGTTACTCATTCCGTCACAGCACATTTATATTTTACAAGTCATCTTTTTAAACTTTGATCATATATATAAATTAATATATACATAATAAAAATATTAAGTGACATACTATTAAATACATCTTAATATCTATTTTTTAAATATCAAATTTTAAATGCGAAATTATTATATGTAGTTAGAGATATTGATGGTCAAACATGTTCATTGAAAACCGTTAAAAAGTGTTATTTTTGTTGGAACGAGGTACTCTCTCTGGTCCTTTGTTTATGGCCTCGTTTGACCAGAATTTTTTTCATGACATGTTTGACCATCGATAACTTTTGTTATATTCAATAACAGACATCATGTGTGATGTTTTTGAATTCTCCGTAACGTGTAGTTTTTTAAAAGTAAATTTTTATCGTTGTTATTAGGCACAACTAAAGTTATCGGTAGTCAAACATGCTTTGAGAAAATGTTTATAAAAAAAAGACATAAATAGAGTACCAGAGGGAGTGGTATATTTTTTGAAGGAAAGATTCAAAGTTTCAAGCAACTATACTGGAATGTCAAGGTCTGGGTTTAGGATGATTATCTAGTTGTTGTTACTAAATGTTTTGATGTTGTTTCACTGTGAGTATGAGAGGTTTCTTTAAATGGTGTTTTGTAAAATAAAAATATAGGTGGATGTTTTTTGGTAATTGATAAGTACATTTTATTTGTTGTGATTTTGGAAAATGTTCAAAACTTCTTTTAGACCCTAAATATTTTTTTAAATATGCTGATATAACATTAAAAATAAAAATACTTGCTAATATAAACCTAGAAATCAAAATTAAGTGATGATATAACCCTAAAATTCTTGTTGGGTTCTAACGATGAGGAGGGTAAAATTGTCCATTTTTTTAGAATACTAATCAGGGTATTTTGTTCAATTCTGTGATTGTCGACACTGGATTCCAGGGTCAATGACTGAGATGGCAACTTTGGTTATAACTGCACAATTCATCAATAAGTTAGGTTTCGTTTTGCATTTTCAGATATAACAGGATTAGTTTGGCATTGTCACAAAAATAATTGGGTTAATTTTGTATTTTACCTTTTTATTTTTTGAAAATTTTGAAAATATTGATTTATTTTACGCCCACTGACACATATGTGAAAAAAGACTATTGAATGGAAGTATACAATGTTAGTTTTAAGTCCTGGATTTTCTCAGTTTTTTAGTGTGATTTTTCCAAAGTCCTCGGTTCCATTAAGTGATTGTTAGGTGAAACCTGAAAATTGATGTATTTGTTCAAGTCCTTGAGTTGTATGTTTAATCATAAGTGAAAATCAAGAAATGGATGAGTAAGGGCTTCGTGACCGCGTTCAACATTATCATTAGAGCATCCATAAAGATATAGTTTTGTAAAATGAAAGGACGAGTGGAAAGGAGTTTAATGCCACAATGATGAATTTTTTTTATATTTTAATTATCACTTACACCTTGGGGGAAGTTGATTTTTATTGGCATCCCAAACCATGAAAAATAAAATGATTGCAATATAGATTCATGGAGAAGTCTTTGCTAGGATAGGGGAAATGAGATAGTAGCACTACCACAAACAGCACTACAACAAACAACACATATTACCTCAATTCTGGAGGGATTTTTATCTCGGTAATCTGTCCTCTAAAAACCAAGGTAAATGTGGATGTAGTATTAAGTACATTTTTAACCTCGGTTCGAAACCGAGATAAAAAGTACTTTTACCTTGATTTTGGATCGACGTCGCAAATTTGTGTGCGACGTCGGATCAAGGACGATGATCGATGATTGGAGTTCGCAGCTGCAATATCGTTCCAAAAAATATCGGCCTGCATATGTAGTGACGTCGTTGGTAGCAAGAAGTCAGACGAGGATACTGCAATTGCTGCGACGTCACCAATGCTGAGGTCGCTGGTGAATGACGGTGACGTCGTGGATAAGGGTCTCTGACATTGCATGCTTCTAGCCAGTACCGCCGTGCATGCTGACGTGGAAGCTTGTTGAATATGACATCGTTTTGTTTTGGGCGACGTCGCAAAAAAGCCACCGGTTTGTGCGACGTCGATTTGGTTTCGTCACTCCACCGGTTGGTGCGACTTCGTGGATTAGTCTCGGAGGAATTGGTTCTCGTACAATATTATAAAATATAATATTTGATTACGCAAACATTTGTTACATGTTACCTAATATTTTATTACACAATTATTTGTTCGTCGATATCAGTTACATGTTACCTAATGTTCCATAATTAGTGAAATGTTTACAAATCAGATGACAATCAATTATTGTGCAATTGATGTCGGAAAAAATGAGAATGTAAGGAACCAACAGAAATAGAATAATGATAGTAAATACATGTTAGAGTATATTAAAATACATAAAGTTGGTATGAAATTGAAATATCAATTAATGTATTGAACCTACACTGTCCACATTGCACGCTGGAAGTCCATCGATAACTCTCTATGTTCTATTACAAAGAACACGCACGAAACAAAGTTTATGTTAGAATTTGGCAGCCCCATAATATAGTAATACGTAGACGCCATTAATCTAAACATGTTCAAAGTACCTGGTCGGATTGTAAGCGACCTCGCATGCAGTGTTGAACGATGTTTGACAAAAGAGCAACGTCGAATATTAACTTCTATGACAATAATTCATAGCATTTGCGACGTCGCACATTGTCCTGTCACATATAGTTTGAGACGATCACCTATAACCGAAGTCGAACATTCAACCTGTGTTCATAAGAATAAATGGATATTATCCACAATCAGCCCTAATCTAAACTATTTTATCACACCTTTCAAACATTGCACTATCTATAAAATACGAAAAATATACACCATACACACATGTTACACAATCATCATACTTTATGAAAATATCCAATATTTGATCTATAAGAAAGAAAAACATGTAGAAGGTATATGGTAATAAATATTGGAAATGAACATGGAATGGATGTAGAACTACCTCAATTAATTTGAACCCGAATATGCTCCATTCTCGTATGCTTTTTGATGTTTTAGAGAAGAAATTTGAGTAATTTCTTTATTGGTTGTGTTTGTGTGAAATGGAAATGATGGTATATTGTTGGATTTGGAGGAGGATTTATGGGAAATGTGTGTTATTGCTGAATGTTATTTAAATGAAAAATTGATGGGGAGAATTTTTGGTTTAATTTTTTGGCCCAAATTTTTGGTTCTCGCTAGAAAATTCAATTCGCACGACATCGCAGAGGGATCGCTCTGTATTCATTTTGTACGATAAAATTGCGACATCGCACATGTGCATCACAATCAAATTTAGGAAAAGTATCGTAAAATAATCCATGTTAAGATTGCAGCCCTAAAGACGTCATGTTTATGCACAAATGGGAACACCATTGTTCTCAAAATATGAATAACAAAAGGTTCACCGTAGTTCTACATTTCAAGTTCTCCTATTCTGTCGGAGGGATCTAACTGCAAAATTATAAATGTACACTGGCATTCCCAAAACAGATCATGATCGATCCGAAATAAAATTTTGACATCCGAAGTTGAACTAATACGTACCAAGGGTTATAAACAAACTAGTCTTTTTACACATATACTTTGCACAAGTTCTACTGAATGACGCCTTGAATACTCGAAATAATCTTCTACAATTAGCTATATGCCTTGTACTATCGCTTTAAAAAAATTGATGGACGTAATTCTATTATCTTTTTATTGATTCGAAAACCAAGAATTTAAATTTTCACACGATTCTATGTGGTAGAAATTAATTTTTTTCACAACGCTTATGGAAAGGGTATTTATGGAATATTAACAAAAATGATGGACGGCTACCCTGTTATATCCGTCCACGACCACACAGGAACACTGTGCTCGTGAATTGGTGAATCGTTTTAGTGGCCCTCCAGTTTTACATTGTAAGTAATCCCACTCTAGCGGGGGAACCTAAGTACAATATTATAAATGGACATTGGCATTTGCGAACCCGATTACAATCGTCCCTGAAACAAAATTTTGACATCCGAAGTTGAACTTTTACTTACCGAGGATAATAAAGAAACCAATTTTATTCCACATATATTTCCACAAGTTCTTCCGAATGACGCCTTGTATACTTGTAAGTAATCTTCTAAAATTTACTCTAAGCCTTATACTATCGCTTTAAAAATATTTATGAATGTAATTATATTATCTTTTTATTTCTTCGAAAACCAAGAATAAGAAATTTCATGCGATTTTATGTGGTGGTTCCCATGGAACTGGATGTAAAACAAGGTTCACCGTATGTACTAAAATTGATTCTCATCGAACTGCACGTCTATAGTTCATGGATGTTTATAAACTTCAATTATAGTATCTAATACGCTAGTAACTGTTATGAAGGTTAATTACGTTCGGTTTGGTCAAATGCGGACCATGCCCCTATATGCTAGTAGGCCGAAATGGTAAGACTCACTTTCATCTGAATCGCCGTCGATCATATGTCGGTAAGTCTTTGCTTAAAACGAGAAACCCGCGACATCGCATATGTAGTTGGTCAAACATGGGCTCGTTACTATGCTAGTGGGCTGAAAGGGTTGGGCCCAAAAATTGATTAGGCGAGTTCGCTACAATTTTGATACATTGTCGGTTGGGTCGAATGCTTAACTAGGCAGAATTCATAGCACTTCGTAACGACTATATACATGGAGCCCACCACATACACCCCTTTAAACATTCAATTTTACCTCAAATTTCAGCAGTCTCTCAACCCATCAGTCCTAGATTACTTCAATTTTTGTATTCGTCATCAAATTTGATACGTAAATGGTGTATTAATGTGTTCTTAGCTTTTTGTATTGAAATTTGAATGGATTTTGGCTCTAGGTTTTAGGATTTTTTGTAAGTTCGTCCCTAACAAGCCCTATGTTTTTGTGGATACCTTTTTTTTGGTTTCCTGCTTTTGATAATGTTTCTGTAACAATTAAATACGACGTCGCGGACTAGTCGATCTTCTCCATTAGGAGCGGTCGTGAAGCGACGTCATTCATTTCTTTGTTCTCATTACCCTACTGAATGTGACGTCACACTATTCTCGCATAACCAACTGGGTTTTTCGAGTGGTTGGCGATGTCACGCACACATGTCGGCCAAGTCAATTTATGGTTCGACGGTAACGTGCGACGCCTTGTCGAAAAAAAGATTAGCTGAGCCAATTTTTAATCAAATTTCAGGAATAATGGCCAACAATGCCGGTGAGAGTGATTTATTGTTTGGATTTAAATTCTTATTATTTTATTATTTATTTTGTATTTAGTTTATTAAACATTTCATTGACTAATGCAGATATCCATAGTGATTCGGATGACGATCATCGTCTTCGGAATAATAACAAGGAGGTCCATCAATTCAACTTTCTCCAAACTCTCACGAAGACAAAATTTGGGGATGTTCTGAATTTGGTAGGTCATCCTCATCACACATGTATTTCATTCTCAATTAATTTTTTCTATATGTTATTTTCATGTTTACTAAATTTTATTTTTGGTTTATAAATCAGTACGTCTCAGCCCACATTTTAGAGGTCCTACCACCGTACAAGAAACCAGTTGTCCTGCGGTGCAACGGAAGAGAGTATAACATGCACTACTCGGGCAACCGGATGTTGAAGACCCTTACTCCGAAGGAGTTTACTCGATTTCGTTTCTTGTAGAAGAGGAAATCGAGATTGGGGACAAGCTGTTATTCGAGGTGGTAAATGGTGCTGGGTCGATTGTTTTTTATGTCACCGTTCTTCACCTTGATTTTTAGTTTTCCTGCACTATTTTGAACAACTGTTTACAACTATTTTAGTCAAATTTGGAAAATATTAATTTTCATACATTTAACGTTCAATCTATAATCTTTCCAATTACATTTTGTTTCAATGTTTCTATACACCATATGTAAAGTACGTAATATGAAACAATAATAATCCTTGAATGGTAATATCAATAATAAAATCGGTAGTAGACACCAGCCGGAATAAAAATTAGAATTAGAATCAGAATCCTGGAGGGCTCTATAATTATTTTCCTGCCGTTTCATAATCTCTCTCTTCATTTTCTTTCATCTCGCCTCCAGAGTAATTGGTACCCGCATGACTGGATCGTTCACCAAATCTAGAACAACAACAGCATATATTAAACAACATGAGTATATGTCACAAATTTAATGAGCCACAAACAGCATGAGCGTTATAAATGTTCGATCTAAATTTCCACAAAAAATAAGAGCAACAATGATCGTCTTGTTGATAACAACTTTTCATAGTAGACATAGAATTCCACAAGTTCTTACGGCTTAACATCGTATACTCTTAAATAATCATTTACAATTTCCACTAGACCATGCATTAATCGGCCCACAACCCAAATTGCAGTGTCGCTAAAGAAGACCCTTCAGCTTCTGAACCTCATGCTTACTCTTTGTGGCTATCAACATGTCATCTATATAAAGCACCAGATATATGAATGACTCATCTCTCAACTTGCTTTAGTAAACACAACAATCATATGAACTCCTTGTGAAGGGACTCCATCTCATCTCCCATTGCTACAATCCATTTCTCAGCATCAGTACCTGAGACAGCTTCTCTGTAGGTGGATGGCTCATGAGTATCCACCTCCTCAGCAACCT
>JAULKM010000012.1:9598678-9610253 GCA_032355605.1 Rubia tinctorum | reverse complement strand
TGATTGAACGTTTCTCCGCACGCTACAAAGGTAATCTAAACCCTTAGATAGATTCATATTGAATACATGCATGAGATGTTGAATATGGTTATTGATATTCCGCTAAATTAGATTTAATCAATTCCCAACAATATCCCCCATCCACGGTATCAACTTGGACATCTCTACTATCTCCAAACCCTTCTTGCATATCAAGATCCACAAGTTTTTTACCTTTATTCCCAACAGATGGTGGCTTTTCCACACTCAACTTAACTACTTTCTTATCCCTTTTCGAGATATGATGCTCTTTTTCCCATTGCCTGAGAAAAATAACCACCACCCACACCACAAACACTTTTACCTCCAAATAATATTTCCAACAACGGAATATTGTGCATATCACCCTTAACCATGGATAAGGAAACCCTGGAATACTTTTGTAAACAAATAAAAATTACTGCCAGTTTCGAAGGACAAATTAACAACATATGGCAATATATGCAATAGTAATCATATAAAACTTACCAGTTTAAAGGCTTCGTATCTTTCCAACGAAGTATCTAACACATCAACTTCCTTAGTCACATGATTGAATGAAATGCCCTACAATTTTGCAAATCCAATCAAGACTTATATCTGTCCCTCATGTCAAAGTAATGATTTTTTGCACTAGTAGTTGTTTGTATTTAAATCGGTTTATTATATTTTATTTAGATTCAGTTTAGTTCAGTTAATCATATTTATTTAAATTTAGTTTAGTTTAGTTTGTTATATTTATTTAAATATACCAGTTTAAAGGCTTCGTATCTTTCCAATAAAGTATCTAACACATCAACTTCCTCAGTCATAGGATTGAATGAAATGCCCTACAATTTTGCAAATCCAACCAACATTTGTATATGTCGCCCATGTCAAAGTAATGGTTTTTGCACTAGTAGTTGTTTGTATTCAACTCGGTTTATTATATTTTATTTAAATTCAGTTTAGTTCACTTAATCATATTTATTTAAATTTAGTTTAGTTTTTTATATTTATTTAAATTCAGCTCATTTCAATTTGTTGAATTTATTTAAATTCAGTTAAATTCAGTTTATTATATTCTTTTATATTCAACCCAGTTCATTTTTTATATTTATTTAAATTCAGTTCAGTTCATTTGTTATATTTATATAAATTCAGTCCAATTTGGTTTGTTATATTTATTTAAATTCAGTCCAGTTCATTTGTTATATTTATTTAAATTCAATGCAGTTGAGTTTGTTGTATTTATTTAAATTCAATTCGGTTCAGTTTGTTATATTTATTTAAATTTAGTTCGGTTTAGTTTATTATACTTATTTAAATTCAGTTTGGTTCAGTTTATTATTTTTATTTAAATTCAGTTCGGTTCAGTTTGTTATATTTATTTAAATTTAGTTTAGTTTAGTTTTATTATATTTATGTAATTTCAGTTCAATATATTTATTTAAATTCAGTTCAGTTTATTATATTTATTTACATTTAGTTTAACTCTAAACATCCCCAATAATCTCCAACCATCTCCATAATCTCATACCATCTACTAACATCTCATACCATCTCCTAGGGTTAGCAAAAAAAAACAACTGAAAACCGAACCAAAAATTGAATTATCCATATTCAAATAACCCGAACCGAATTTAATATACGGTTTTCGGATGTCTGAATTGAATAAACCGAATTTTGTATATGGTTTTTGGATTGGTCTTGGATATTAAAACTCAAATCGAAACCCAAACCGAATACCGAATTGTAATTAATTAAATAATAATATATATAATAATTAAATTTAAAACAACAAAATTAAATTTATAAATACATTTAAGTTGGAGGACCAATCTTTATATTTTAAAAAACATCCCCAAACTCTAAAATCTAAGTAAGTTTGGGGAAATAAGCAAACAACACAGTTACCCTAAGTAAATTTGTGGAGTGCTTGAAGGTGAATGTGAATGTGGAGCGTAGGGGTAGTAAATGGCGGTCGGGTCAAATACGGGTTGGGTAATATGGGTTGTTAAAAAATATGGGTGTGACCTATTTCGACCCATTTTATGATGGGTCAAAAATGGGTCAGGTCAGATATGGGTTGAACTGAAACCCACCAACCCACGGGTAAAAAAATATTCAACACATGGATAAAAAATGGGTAAACCCACGATTTTCAGCCCATATATGAACCCGTATGAGTTTATATGCCAACCCATATGGGTAAAACCCACGGGTTTCAACCCATGTAATGACTCATATGAGTTTATATAACAATCCATACGGGTAAACCTGCGAGTTTCAACCCATATATTGACCCATATGAATCTATATACAAACCCATATGGGTTGAAACCCTTCGGTTTACCCATATGGGTATACACATGGTGAACCCTCAAACCCAACCCGTCCAATCCATATTTTCCAAATATTCATTTAAACCATTACCCATTTTACCCATACACACCTGGGTTTAAACATAGATAACCCGTTTGACCCGTTTGAAGATGAATATTAAAATAACTATTTTTCTTTATTTTAATGTAATGCTAAAAGTTTTATGGTTGAATTTATTTTGTAATTGATGGTTTTTTATTTGAAAACTTGATTTTGACAATGTAGAAATTAGATTGCTTATTTTTATTTAAATTTAAATTAATTTATACAATTTTAGTAATTATTTTTTAAAAATTACAATCAATTCGGTTTATTAGGGTTGAATTTGATTTCCAACCGAAACCGAATTCCAAATTTGGCTCGGATAATTCAGGTTATTTGGGTCGGTTTTTTTATTTTGGACTTTTTAGGGGCAAAACCAAATAATCCAAACGGAATAAATTGAAAACCGATTAAACCGAACAGACTCCCACCCCTACCATCTCCTATCATCCCTTAACATCTCATACCATCTCCTAACATCTCATATCATCCCCTACCAGCTCATACCATCTCCATTTCAACTCAACTAGACAGGGCCTAATTTATTTGGGGTCCGTTGTTTTTGGTCACGGCCTGACCTCTTAGTTGGATATTCATAAACTTGAATATGGAGCCACTGTTCATTACTCTTTTGTGGTTATTAAGTCTAACGGTGGTTGGAAAGAGTTTTCTATACTCATATAGGTCAACATATGGGTTGAAACCCATGGATTTGCCCATTTTAACCCGCGAGTTTAGTGATTTTCAACCTGTGAGTTGAGTCTGTTTGTGCCAACCCATTTTTGACTTGACTCATTTTTTACCCGTCATAATATAGGTTGAAATGGGTCACACCCGTATTATATCATCACCCATATTACCCGATCCGTATATGACCCGTCCACCCATTTGCCACCCCTAATAAAAGTTATAAATAAATTTGGAAATTTATTGTGCAATTATAAAAAGGATAAAATATAAATATAACCCTATTATTTTTAAAAAGTGCGAATATAACCCTATATAATTTTAAAGTGCGATTATAACCCAAACTTTTGCTTCAAATGTGCAGACATAACATTTTCACATTGTTCCCGCATTAACTTGGGGTTTTACGGCATTGACCAAACCTAATAAGACTAAAACACCCCTAGTCTTAAAATTACAAAATTAATGACAAAAATCCTCGAATTTCTTCTTCTTCATCATCTCCAAAACTAGCTCCGCCATTGCTCAGCTGCTCAGCCACCACCAACTGTCGCTGCTCCGCCAACGACGGTTGCCTAAATCTAAAAAAACACCATTAGAAAATTAACTGCAATCCAGATCACCAAAACATCCATAGAACGGCATACAATCACAAACAGATAAAAAAAATTTAAAAATTAAGGGAAAAAGATATCCGGAAAAACACTATCAAAACAAAAATAACTGATGAAGAATTGCAGTTTGTTTGAATCACTAAAGCAATCTTAGAATTCGACACATTATGTAGGCTCCATTTGTTTATAATTTTGCTCGTCGAAATCTGGGAAAAAACACCACTGCTCAGCCGTCGGAATATGGGAAAAAACACCATTGCTCCCTCTTAAATTTCACTTCCACAGTGGGCGTAGAAAATGCAACCCTAGAAAATCTCCGTCGCCGAGCCGGCCACCGTATAATCAAGAATCCATGGCTCCTCCACTTCCTTCCTCTTCCCCGCCCTCTCTCTCATCCTCCTCTCCGCCTCCGCCTCCGCCGAGATTCGCCCCACCGATATATGATCTGATCCACGAGCCACCATTGGGTTCAATGAATTCGAGCTCACCCACTCCGGCCACTTGAACCTCATTGTTGACGGCAGAGGAGGAAAAAATGGCGCCGCTAGGAAGAAGAGACAGCCGGAAAATTATGTGGCGGAGAAGAAGGTAAGAAACCCTTCGTCGCGCCACTGGTGGAAAAATAAGAGCACTGGTGCAGAAAATTTAGGGGAAATGGAAAAGCTTTTCTTAATGTATATTACCCTTTTCTAATTTTCTAATTTTTTATTTTTTTTGAACATTGATATAATAGTCAATTCCCATAATTTCGGCAAAATTCAGGTTCTCAGGGTTAGATTGACATTTTAAACTAAATAATAGGGTTGAAATTGCACTTTCAGATTTTACAGGGTTAGATTGACACTTTTGACTAAAATATAGGGTTATTTTAGCGCTTAAATCTCATAAAAAAGTTGAGATATTTATATACCATTTCCTTCCTTGAAACCCCTCCTCAATTGCTGCCAAAGATCCCGACGAGTAACCGCTGCTCGTCCTCCCCGTGCCACCGCCTCTAGCAAAAAAATTCAACAGAGTTTCACCGATATGCACGCCACGCCTCATCCATCCCGCGGTTAGTGTTTATATTGTTTTCAAATGATGTTTTTGTTTAGTTTATTGAGATTTTTGCTTTGAAGACGATATTTAATTTAACAATTTAATGTTTTGTGGTGTTTTATGATTTTCACTTTATATTTTGTTAGTTGTAATTAATGTTTTATGATTTTCATTTTTTGAATATTATGTTGATGTTTTGTTTGTTTTAGTTGATGTTTTATGATTTTTTGTTGATGTTTTGTTAGTTGTAGTTGAAATTTATGATTTTCAATTTTACGATTATGTTGATGTTTTGTTAGTTGTAGTTTATATTTTATGATTTATAGTTGTTATTTCATTAGTTGTAGTTGATGTTCATGATTTTCAGTTTGACGATTGTGTTGACATTTTGAAATATTTGTTGATATTTCGGAGTCGGTAGCAGTTGCAAAACTTTTCCACCATCTACAAAACGGCGAAACATTTTCCATCTTGATAACTCTTCATTGCCTTGGGAATCTTGCTGAAATCTGGGACTTTTGGTTGGATAAGCAACATGGCCAACATCATCAAGAAGATCCAATCCATTTGAAACCAAATTAGGAAATCGCGAGCTTAGATCCGCCGCGGAAGTGAATCGCCACTGTGAAATTTTTTCGGGTGAGAGAGTGGAGGAGGTGGACGGAAGATTCGGCGAAAATCAGGCATTTTTCGGTGAAAATCCAGTGATTGGTGGTGGTTTTCGGCAAAAAAAAAAGTGAAAGTGAAATTAATTTATGAAATTGTGATATATATATACACCAAAATTTCCTATATTTACAACAAAAGCCTCCTTTTTTTCCAGCTTCTTTTAAAGCAAACATCATCCCAGTAACTTACAATAATTACTTAATGATCCCCAGCTAAACTTTAGACTCTCTGGAATAAGAGTTCGTGGTTTAGTAAATGCTTCCAAGTACTAATCTACTCTAATCTACAATAACCCATAACAAAGTTTGGATTAAAAAGCATGAACACGGTGAAATAAATGAAGAGGAAGGGAAAAGTACAAAGTAAAAATTGAAATACGCCTCCTTTTCCCAAAAGATAAAGAGGTGTTTTTATAGGTAGGGGGAAAGAGAATAAAAAAGCAACCAGTCAAAGCATACTCAACTGGTGCGCACGACCGTGCCCATGTGTCTAGCACGGGTCGTGTAAATTTATACGGTCTGTTTCCTAGGACATTGTCTACGAGCCTTCTTTGAACTTCTTAGTGCACGGATCGTGTGATTTTACATGGTCCGTTCATTGGGACCGTGTGTTGAGTTTTTAAGTACACTTACCTAGTAATATTACATAATCTATGTTTCCAGGACTGATCTTCCAAGCCTTTCAAGAAATCTTATGAGCCACACGGTCCATGCCATATGAACAACTTGCACCTCTTGCTTTAAATCTTGGTCTTTTCTTCTCCTCCTTTCTTCCAATCAATTCTTTTACCACATTGCAAAGTGACCTTCAATTTTCTGTCAATTTCTCGTATAACCTTCTATCTATTACCATTCTTTTTAATGGTTTTCTATTATGATGGTCTTCGAATAAAGCTCATAAAACAACTAGAAATTGACCAAATCATAGAGGTACAACACATTAGACACTAAATGATTACAAAATAAGGGAATTAGGGTAAATAGAAAAACGCCGAGTAGCGATTACTATGAGTGGAATTGACATCAAACATAACTAACCTCTAGCAATAACTAATATTCTAACTAATCATCAACAAAACAAGCAAAAAGGAGTGCCCATTGTGCTAAGAAAACATCAAATTACCGTCTCATCAAAGAGATGGAGCATTTTTCCCCAAAGGAACAATGTGTAATAATATCTCTAGAGTACAATATGAAATGCAATTCGTATATCATGTCCCAGGGACACAATATCCCCGACTATAAAGTATCAATAAATAATTATCTACTGTCCACATTTTAAGGAGTTAATTTAGGAATATTACAGGACAACAAGGGTATGCATTAGGTGTATTTGACAGAGTTGTACTTATAAGAAAAACTGACTTATTCTGCAAGTAAGAGGAGACTAACTTTTTATTTTCACTCAAAAATGGCTTTTGTTTTCAAAATAATCAACTTTTTAAAACTTTACTAAACACTATAAAGTGTTTTTTGCTCATATGCAAAATAGCTTATAATCCCTACCATACAAAGCCAAAGAGCATCGTACCCTTGGGATGCGGTATAATTTGGCTATGAAATGTACCCCACTATAGTTATAATAGTTTACTCATTACCCACTATATAGTTTACAAAAAGAATATGAGGATGATTGGCCCTGATCAACAATGGGCAAAGAATATGTGGTGCAAGTTATCACTTTAGGTTGTCTTGATAGAAGCAGCTATGGATCAATGCAACAAAAAGAAGAGTGCTGGATAGTATCCTACTTGAAGAAGAACCTGCAAAAACAAAGTCTAAAGATGATCATTAGTTGGATCACCCTGACATAGGCATCATTATTAGGATCATCGGACGAATGAAACTATACCCGATTGATATGGGAGATAGTTGTTCTGGATGTTCCACTCAAAATCCCAGTGCTTTTGATCATTCTTTAGTGTCCAGTAACACCATCCGAAGGAAGCTGCATTATACACATCCAGCTGAGCTCTCCCGAAATCCTGATAATCTACTTGGGATCCACTGCTCCCATCCCATTTATTCACCCATTCCCCTGAAATCAGTTTAGATTGAACAGTTAATGGATATCAGTGATTCACAAGCCGGAATGTTACAGAGAGCGCAGAACACGACATGGTCAAATAAGGCATAGAGGCTTACCAATGAAAACAAGTGGTCCATTTGCGCTGTCAAGAGCTTGTACTTGAGGCTCTCTACTCTTGTATATGAACTGAATGTTGTCTACTATACTCATATTGGAGAAGAATGCATCAAACATATTGTAGTAGTGCAAATCCACAACTGTATTTGATGAGCCCAGGTTAGCTTGATAGAGTTCAACTGGATCTGCACTGCCAATTCTTTGGCAGAATATAACATACACAGTAGACGAATGTTTACGAACGATCTGGTATCCCTGTTTATAGAATCCAACAAGGATATCCAATGGCACTGTGGCAGCCATTGGCTCATTTAGAAGTTCAATTCCCAGCAATGAAGGATGTTCACCATATCTGAAAATCGATCAGGACAAAACTAGTTACGATCTTTTGTAACACTGATAAACAATTAGTGCAGCCCTCTTAAAAGCTTCAAAATGTGCAATCTCTCACCATTGGCCGTTAGTTAATAACAAAGAGGACACACATTACGTTTCCAAGGAGCCTTATACAAAGTCTGTCGGTTAAGCTAGTGCCATGAAACCTTATATGTAACATAAATTCACAACTGAACTCCCTTGAAAAATAATAAGCTAAATTAGACACACCATTTGACCATTAGCATACCTGGAAGCCAGAAAGTCGATGACATTTAAAGTCTGCAAGAGGTTATCTGGAGAAGTCCACCCTGTAGTACCATCTCTACTGGCACTATGTTCCATTCCATTTTGTGATCCCGGGGCAGCATGTAAGTCTATTATGCACTTGATACTGTAGGCTCTGCATTAAAGCGTTTTTAAGGTGTGAAAAACAATGAACTGAACCAGCCGAAATGCTGAAAACATAAACATAAATTCTAGGACCTACTGTGCCCATGAGAATGCATTATCAAGAGCTTCCAAACTACCCCCAACGAAAGGTGCCGGAGGTTCGTGATCAAAAGCTATCCACCAGCCAACCGGTATTCTGACAGTATTTATTCCATGTCTGTACAGAAAATTAAAATCTTCTTTGGTGATAAATGTGTTTCTGTGCTTCTGCAATGACAGTTGAAGGTAAACACAAAAACATCAGATGATCTGGGGAGCCCTTACTTCATGGTTTACTTTGGTAGACCGTGACATAGAAAGCCCCAAAGAGTCAACAAGGAAGAATATTGAGGCCATGAAAGCTATAGTGCTTTCTAAGCAGCTCATCATTAAAAGTATAATATGTATGGTGCATAGAGTGTTAATTTTCAGACAGTTAGAAACAAAATTTGCAGTTTTCTACTACAAGTCACATACAGCAGTCAGCAATCAGCATAACTGTGTAACTGTGTAACATGATCACAATTCATAACCTATAGCAATCTCAGCACATTTTGAAGAAAAGTGGCAAGCTCTAAGTCTCAGTATCCCATGATGGTTCTTGAAGCATGGAAGACTCAAACTGCACAAACTTTTTACCTTAAGAACCTCTTGCGCCTTTTTGTGTCCATATCCGTTAGTCAGCTGGTAATCACCATGTAGATTATTGGCTGCAATGGTCATCTCAAATGTGGCAGCATTATCATCCCAACCAGGTGTCCCTACATAGTCTGCAGTGAGCTTGTTTGTTTCCGAAGCCTAAACAGAAGAAACATAAAGCTGTCACATCTCTTTTACATGGAGATACTGAAAATTAGCCACTTGAGTAAATGATTGTGAAGTTTCTTATCCAGATCCCATACACCAAATTTCCAATGTATTTCTCAAACATCCACAATTAATATGGTGTATGATCACTTTTGAATTATCTAAAGGTGGAAAACAAGTTCTGTCTATACAACACTATGTTATAGGAAAAATGGAAGGTGTAGCTGTTGATCTTGGAATTTGGTTTACAAGGTACTAACTTGAATATAAGTTCCACTTTTCAGCCTGATATGAACTCTATTGCTATTGGTTCTTTCAAGGTAAAATGTTTCCATAGCAGAAGCTGATTCTGCTGTTGCAGTAACCACCCCTCCATCTCCACTGCAACTCAGAAACTGGCCTTGAGAAGTACGAAGTTGAAATATTGACTCAGACACTCTCCACAACTGCTCAAGGGGGAAAGAATGTTAATGTGGGCAAACCGTTTGGATTCATGTACCTATATCTTAGCAGCAGCTCCAATTTTAATCAAAACCAATGTTTCAATTCAAATACAATACGTTACATGACAAATAGTTATTGGATTATATATTTGCAGTAAAATTCTTGAGGGTTTATAGCAAAAGACCTGATGAAAAGGATGCAATGGGAATTAAGCAAAATCACTGTCTAAAGCATCAAATAAAATGGAAACACATTTGTTTTATCATGGTTATGGACTGAATAACACAGTTATTCAAGTATAATCTATAGAGGCGTGGTCTAAATTTTAGGTAATCTGAGCCAGCAATGAAAGTTGAGTGCAAGAAATTGCATCAATATAGTCGTCTTAGCATCTATAATATTGGCATACTGTCGAAAAAGGAGTCTATTTTTATCACCGTCCAAGCTAACAAGGAAAACAAAACACAAGTTTTTGAGTTGGCAAAAAATGGTGGAAATGAGACAATCATGTTTTCTATGGCTGCATTTGCAATGAAACTATCAAATCATAATTGAAAATCAATCGTATCACTAATCAGCTGAAACATGTCAGAAAAGCAATGACAAAATCGCACCGCACCTTGAAAGGTATCACAATTACATGAAAGCCTATCTTAATCAGAACTCGGATCACGAAACTAGTCTTTATACTGAAAAGGGTTGCTAAAACCTCTATTACATTACTCACAAAACTGCTAGCGGTTTAAAGGCTAGCAAGAAACAGAAATATGTTCAACAGAGGAGAACGTAACATTATACTCATTCAAATTCCAAATTTCCAATAACAGGCAATCAGGAGAGTGCAATTTGCAGAATATAATCATCAAGAAAGCACAAGATATAAGTTCTCACCCGAAAGGTTTCCCATGCGAGTGGAGAATCTTTATCAACTGTAACATTCATCCTACCCCCATTCTCAGCTGACACAAACTTCTGAAGTGTCACCGACTTAAATTGGACCTCTGTTCCGTCCTATATTGTTATTTATCATCGCAATCAAGAAACACACAACAGTAACAATTCAAAAACAACAAAAATAGCTCACAAGCATGTCCCCATTCGGGATTTCATCAAACAAGGAAGGCTTTATCCACCCTTCAATCACCAGCCAACCACCCAAGTTCACTCCTCTCACTCGTGAATCGCCACGCAGTCCCTCCACTGCTTCAAGAAATCAACAAAAAGACACAGTCAGTGCATTTTATTTGTACAATGCGATGGAACAGAATCCCAGAATCACCTGAGCATGCAACAGAGAAGAGCAGGCAACAAGTAAGGAGAAATGGTAGGACCCTTTTGCAGAAAGCAAGTTCCATGACGAATCCCGAGCTAAGAATTACATAACAGGATGATCAATGGTATTTTCAAGAACCCCAAACCGGGAAATAGTTAAAAGAGAAGAATCCCAGAAATCCCTTGCTTGTCGCTCAAATAATTCTGAAATCTGCCTTGTAAACAGCCATTCATACAGGTACAGTCTTATGAGTATATTTAATTGCATTATATTTCATGATTGCCAAAAACTTGACTTTTTTATGCCTGGGAGAATTAAAAGGTTGTAAAATTGGAGTGTACATTAGATAAACTCTGGCTTGATAGAGTGATCAAGTGAATCAAGAAAAGAACTTTTAAAAGAAAGTAATATGGTGAAACCGTGAAAGTGTTTCTATGTACACTTCCAAAAAAGGTTGCTTTGCTTGAGGATTTTGTCCCTATTTCATTTTCAAGGACAGTCTCAAGAAAGTTGACTGACAGACCATTTTACTTTTTAACATAAAATTGTATACTCCTTCCGTTTTTCTATGTTTGAAACCATAGGTTTAGGTGTTTTTTTTTGCAAGTTGAAATGTGTGGATGAAATTGAATGAGGAGAGTAAAAAGTTTAATGAGTGGTTGAGAAT
>JAULKM010000012.1:9553711-9566140 GCA_032355605.1 Rubia tinctorum | reverse complement strand
CACAGGGGTGGATGATTTGGATATGGAAATACATTTTTTGAAATCCATGATTTCATGTTGGAAAGCTATTCTTTTAAACCTCATTCGGAAAGGAGGACTCAATTATTTGTGGTCTCTTTTGTATATTCCTATTTGGATATTTTATATTGGTTAGGGGATCTATAAATAACCCCAACTCATCAAATGATGAGTCTTAACAAAATTAAAATAGAAGAAATTGGGGGAATTGGGGGAATCAGGTTCCCAATTTTTTTATAACAGGTTTTTGATTACATGAAATTATTAATTTTACATTTTTTGCGCTCACTGGTGCAAAATTCTCTATTAAAGTTAGTGATCAAATGCGCTTTCCTAGATTTTTTAGGAAGTCTTCGTGAGGAGGTTCCAATATTGGAACTGTTATCACAAGGCCCCCCTTCATTTTAAAGACGTTTCTTGAGAAACTACCTTTTATGAACATCGAATAAATGTGGTTGTATTATAGAACCTCTTTTAATGGGCTACCTTTGTTGGCTCTTAGCCCACTATATAAAGATTTTAGGGTTTTTCTCTTCCCTTAGTGTTTTTTACCAGAAAATCAAAACACCTCCTCCTTCACTTCAAACCTTCAAGGCCGATCGAATGCCCTCTTCTCTTCTGACCCATTGCCACCGCTCTTCTCCAACCCATCTCCACCGCACGCCTCCACCTCGTTTCCAGCGCACGCCTCCACCCAGTTGCCAACGAACACCAACATATGTAATTTTTTCACATATAAAAATTGATTTCTTCGAAAAGTTTGTAACATTATATACACCACGTTGAAGGTTAATTTTCATTGTCTTGGAAAACAAACGTGTTTACTAGATAGATATGTTTCACTTCGAACCTTCCGCATTGTTTCTAAATATTTTGCAAATCCCAAAGTTTAGACATCGTTCATATCAAGGTGTGCATTTCTCCTCAAATACTTCTCCAGCGGCATCAGATTCCTTTCAAATATGGCAATGGAACAACGGCATCAGATTCCTTTCAGCCAAATCAAGACCTCTAAGAAGCTCCAATTTTTTTATCAGAAGAGATTTCCTTTATCCCCACTTTAGAAGATTGAAAATTTTAGCCTGATGGGATCATATTTTGTCTTTAGATAAGCTTTCTAAGTTTATGAATTGTTAAATGTGTTAGGCCAGAATAAATCAAACACAGGGGTGGATGATTTGGATATGGAAATACATTTTTTGAAATCCATGATTTCATGTTGGAAAGCTATTCTTTTAAGTCTCATTCAGATAGGAGGGCTCAATAATGCGTGGTCTCTTTTGTATATTCCTATTTGGATATTTATATTGGTTAGGGGATCTATAAATAATCCCAACTCATCATATGATGAGTCTTAAAAAATTAAAATAGAAGAAATTGGGGAATTAGGTTCCCAAAAAATTTTATAGCGGGTTTTTGATTACATGAAATTATTAATTTTACTTTTTTTGCGCTAACTGGTGCAAAGGCCTCTATTAAAGGTAGCGATCAAATGCGCTTTCCTAGAATTTTTAGGAAGTCTTCGTGAGGAGGTTCCAACATTGGAACTGTTATTCCAAGACTCCTCTTCATTTTAAAGACGTTTCTTGAGAAACTATCTTTTATGAACATCGAATAAATGTGGTTGTATTATAGAACCTCCTTTAATGGGCTACCTTTGTTGGCTCTTAGCCCATTATATAAAGATGTTAGGGTTTTTCTCTTCCCTTAGTGTTTTTTCCCAGAAAATCAAAACGCCTCCTCCTTCACTTCAAACCTTCAAGGCCGATCGAATGCCCTCTTCTCTTCTGACTCATTTCCACCGCTCTTCTCCACCCCGTCTCCACCGTACGCCTCCACCTCATTTTTAGTGCACGCCTCCACCCAGTTTCCAGTGAACACCAACATATGTCATTTTTTCACCTATAAAAATTGATTTCTTCGAAAAGTTTGTAACATTACATACACCACGTTGAAGGTTAATTTTCATTGTCCTGGAGAACAAGCGTGTTTACTGGATAGATATGTTGTACTTCAAACCTTCCGTATTGTTTCTAAATATTTTGCAAATCCTAAAGTTTAGACATCGTTCATATCAAGGTGTTCATTTCTCCTCAAATACTTCCCCAACCGTTGATCATGTGTGTTTGATTCAACATAATTTCAATTGTTCTTAATTAATTAGTACAAGAAACAAGCAAAATCGTGGGAATCTGGATATTGCATCATGGTGTACGCAGCAGACTGCGTCAAGGATGTATGGTTTGATTACACTCAACCTAAACTAGTGAGTACATTATTCTTAATTGAATGTTTTTTCTAAAAATTGGGTTTATCAGTTACTCACAATAATTTGTTATTTTTTATGCTCGAAAGATTTTCCACAGAGACTTCAAGTGTACTCCCAAGAGGATATCAACTCGGAAAGTAACGCCATGCTAGGCATTCTGTACACTTCCGCTCCGCATCTCTTGGAACTCCTAACTAGTGGTATAAGGCAAAACTTTTTTTTCATGGCATGTATTGTGTGGAATAGATAATATGCGATCTATTCCAATATATAGATATTTGTTTGTGTAGTTTCTTCTATAGATTTTTGTTGTGTAGAGAACATATGTCATGTAATGTATGATAGCTATTGTGTGATACATGGCTGATTGCAGCTTGATTATTAAATGAAATAACCACTTTACTACAACATCTTATCTCTATTCCTAGTTTGGAACAGGTTCCCAGGTTTTTACTTACTTAGGGCCTCGTTCTCCAATTGATGTTCCGAAATTGGAACCTCAACCACCGACATATTTTCGATATCGGAAGTCTTTAAATGCTTAAATCCAATATAATTGTGAGAAAAATAGAAGGAGAACCTAAATGTCACCCGAAGATGGAAATGATAAGAGCTGATTAAGGAATAAATAAATATAAAATCAATGCCTTTACCAAAGTCAGGTTTCGTCACTGGAATTGGACACAAGTTCCGAATTTGGTACTTGTTTGAGGCCGACCTGATCGCCTCGACTTATCAATTCTGGAACCCAACAAAGGCGGTTCTACCATCCAAACAAAGATGGAAAAATCGCTTTTGATTGATCCTAATCAAAGGCGAGACCAAAGAAGTCACCAACATTCTCTAGTACGATCGGACTGCCTTTAATAGCCCCTCCTTAATTAAACTAGTAATACATCACATTAAAGACTAGTTGTATGTAACACAATGATTGAAGGGCTTGATTGTGCAATTTCATTTGGGTAGAGAGAAATATTGTTAGTAGTGATGAATCTCGATTTTTAGCATTTTGGAGTTGCGGCCTCTGAAATCAAATTTTTAGGTGGATGACATTAGCTCAAAGTAATTTTTGCTTTTGCTTTTTTACTAGTAGGATTTTATTTGGTTGATTTTAATTGCTCTGTCAAATTCTCACAGTGTGGCTCTCATATTGCCACGAGAGTTTTAGATTTGTAGATTCTTGTAATTAAGTGCTTCTGTATAAAACAGTTCGAATCTCACTACTCATGTAATAGATCCAACTACATTGTAAAAGGATTCGGTCTCATTAATATGAAGGATTAGGTACCCTAAAATACTGTTTTAGATGACATGTGTGATCCATTGTGCAATTTATGTTGCATGGCTCTCTCTATCTTCACGATTCAATGTTTGGGTGAAACGCTGGCTAATATATAGGAATAGATATAATTAAGTTAAAGAGAAAGTCTCAGAATATACGGTATTTTCATAAATTTATAAACAGTTCACATTGATTTTTATTAGGGGTGGGCGTCGGGTCGGGTTATTCGGATTCCGGGTTATTCGGTTCGGATTATTCGGTTTTGCCTCTAAAAAGCCCAAAACTGAATACGACCATAATAAGCCAAATAACCCGAATAAACCGAACCGAATTTCAAATTCGGTTTCGGTTCAAATTCGGATCTAATCCGAATAAACCGAATTTGAACTTAAGATTTTAAAATTTATTTAAAATACACAAATTAATTCAAAATTCAAGATTTTATACTTTGAGCTATGAATTTGGGCCATGAATTTGACTTTGTATTTATAGATTTTATATTAAATTTTTAGGATTATATTATTTAATATATATTTATTTTTTAATTGTAATTCGGTATTCGGGTCTGGTTTCGGGTTGAGTTTCCATATTCAAAACCAAACCAAAAACCATATTCAAAATTCATTTTATTCAATTCGATTATCCGAAAACCGTATTTTAAATATGGTTCGGGTTATTCAAATTCGGATAATTCAGTTTTTGATTCGGTTTTCGATTTTTTTGCCCACCCCCAATGGCTACTACGCCCCCAGGCGTGAGTTTGCCGCTAATCTATCAGTCAATTCTTACCCAAATCCTCAACCTAAACTGTATCCAGTGATAGAATGCAAAAGGGAAATAGCAGTATTATTCGATGAGGATGAAATTTACCACCTTTTTTAGCCATTCAAGCACAATTTTATCGGTGAATTCCCCAGCGGTTGCCCGTCACTGGAAGTGTAAATAAACCAAGTTGAGAACGAGTGGTGGTGTGCTCGAGCTCGAGCTCAAAAAAAATATTATGTTCGTGTTTGAGCTAGAGCTAGAGCTCGTTTAAGCCTAGAAAATTTCTCTCAATCTCGTGCTTGATTGTTTGTGATCTGGTCGAGCTTGGTTCGTAACACGATCGAATCTGATCTCGAGCTTGATCGAGCTGGAGCGAGATTGGCTCGTTGAGCTTTTTACCTTCGAACGTGCCAATACAATCCTCTAATTTATACAAAAGAAAAAAAAATTAAAAATAATATTGTTATATAGGTACAGGCTCATGAAGCTTGACGAGACTACTGAATAAAAATGAAGAAGCTCAAGATCGAGCTTGGCTAATAATTGAGCTAGCTCGTGCTCGGCTCGTGTTCGTCAAGCTTGAGTTCGAGTCGAGCTTTTGGTCGAGCGGTTTTTGAGCTTTTCACGAACGGTTTGGTTTATTTACACCCCTAGTTTATGCGCCACTAGATGAAGAAAATAGGGGTTTAAAGGTGAAGCTACAATCATAGTGTTAGATATGAGGTATGTCTTCATCAGATTCGAGCACGAAGAGGACATACAACGATGTTGGATTAAGTGCAACTAGAATATAGGATGTACGATTATTAAAGTTTTAAAGTGGACTAAAAACTTTAATGTTATAGAAGAACCACCTCTGGTCCCCATCTGGTTAACGGTAGAGTTTCCACCAGCTTATTACCTACACCCAGATTCCATCTCTCGCATTGCCAGTAGATCAGGCGAATTAATCTTAGGAGATCAGCCAACCATAAATCATATAAGACCATCTACAATCCGACTTTGTGTGGAAATGGATCTCACTAGTGATTTTCCAGAAAGGATTAGGCTTGGACCGATTAGAGATAGCAAGTGGTATGGAGTGAAGTATGAAGACCACCCTTCATACTTTTGTAAATGTCATAAGATTGGTCATCATACTATGGACTATGAGATTATCAAACCATAATAGGTATCATAAGCTAAGACTAAACAATCTGACGCTAAAACAGTAGAAGTCTGGAAGAAAGTTTCAAGCCAGGATTAAAAAAACAGTCAAATAGATGATGAACTGTTCTAGGATGCAGTAGAGGAGATTGAACATGCACAACCAGAGATAATATAAGATCAAGCAAAGGAAGTCCATGACACCAATAGAAGGACAGTCACCCTGCAACAACCAAGACAAAACAACGGAGAGAAATTTTAACAATGATCTGTAATGAAGAGGAAATCAATAGATGATCTGCAACTCACAAACAAAAACAATAATCTCATTACTGAATTTAGTGATAAATCTAAAGTTTTCAATAGTCTCGTAAATTAGCAGAGAAAAACACTGAATCATATCTCTGATGTACAGGTACCAATAAATCGATAGGAACCCAAAAAAATGGATTAAGCTGAGGACAGTCCAGACAGAATATAATAGATTTCAGAAGGCGAGGAAGAATTAATCATAACACCACCTCCAATATAGCAGCAACAATCAGGTAACCAAGGTAAGCCACCTGATAAGTTAAAGAAATTTCTTTCAATCCCCAAACATGATAGTAACTCGCTTGAAATATAAATTGAAGTCACTCAATGAATGTTAAATTATACTGTGGAATCTTAGAGGGATACCATCCTCTCTAATTAGATTTCAAAGGGTTGCTCATTCACATAACTTGTCAGTTCTCATCCTAACTGAAACTAAACAGAAAAAGGATCAACCTATAAGGTTTAGCATTATATTAGGCTTTGATAAAACAATGATAACAGAGGACTCTAAAATATGGATATTCCTTAGGAATGGATGTATTCCCAATCCGTTAACAATTAACCAAAATTTTCTGCACCTAGATGTAACACAATCAAATAATAATCAAAGCTTTACCATATTTGCAATATATTGAAAGCACTATAGGGTAGATAGATAGAGATTATACTCACAATTAGGAAACTTAAACATCCAACAATATTTGGTGGTGATTATAATGTGATAAGAACCATTTCTAAGACATCAAATGGAACTAGTATAGTAAATTTTGATAGCTTTATTGAATCTCATGGACGGTAGAATTTACCCACAGTTGACAGTAAATATACATGGTCTAATAATAGAACTGGAGAACATGTGGTCAATAAGAGACTAGATATATTCATGTGTAATAACCAATGGATTACTATTTTCCAAAATACCTCAGTTCAGGTTCAAAATAGAGCACTATCTAACCACTTTCAATTAATCCTAGATAGAAATATTTAGCGGATATCCTAAATCTTTCAGGTTCCAAAATATGCAGACAGAAAATCCAAAACAGAAACAGATAATTAAACTGAGTTGAGAAGAAAAAAATGAAGGCTTGAAAAGATTTACCATGATACTTAAAAGACTCAAATCTGTTATGAAAATTTGGAACAAAAATGTTTGGTAATATCTTTAAAATTTTAAAATATGCTGAAACGAGAGTACAAGAGAAGGAAATCATATATGATATAACAAATCTAGAACAAGACTTTTATGAGATAGCTCAAGCCATAACAGTTCTAAATCGGAAATTGAAGGAAGAAAATGAATACTTGAAGCATAAATTTAGGCTTAGATGGCTTCAAGGGGATGACTTAATTTTTAAAAAAAAATCATAACTCTGTCAGAGATAGGCATGCTAGACTTAGGATAAATAAAATCGGGAATGGTCAAAATATCTGGCTCACTGATCAGGAAGAAATAGGAAATCATGATGCACATTTCTTCTAGGAACTGTTAACTGAGAATAATGAGGATATTACATGCACTCCTCTGATGAAATGTTTGGATTTCATTCCTCAAATAGTTACAGACCAGGATAACATAGAATTGATCAGGATAATTGACATTACAGAGCTCAGAAATATTTAGTGCAGCTGGACCTGGTGGGTTTTCAGGTAGATTTTATCAGTATTCATGGGAGATAATAAAATTGGACTTACTGCAATGTGTGCAGGAATTCCAAGGTTCAGTTCTCATTCCACCCAGTATATCAAGCAAATTGATATGTTTAATTCCTAAAACTAAGATGCCATCAAGCCTAACTGATTTTAGACCTATTTCACTATCAAAATTTGTGGACAAAATTTGTTCCAAACTATTAGTGAATAGAATATCTGAACTTATTGGTAAATGCATCTCAGAAGAACAAAGTGCTTTTATAAAACAGAGGGAAATTGCTAATAACTTTTGGTAATGCAAGAAATGGTTAGATGTTTAGATAAAAAAAGGACAATCACTAAATCTAATTGCTAAAATTGACATGTCTAAACCATTTGATAGAGTGTCTTGGATAATGTTAAATTCTCTAATGCTGAAAATGGGATTCTATGGACATTTTGCGAAATTAATCCTCAATAACATTGCTTCTGCTTAATTCTCAGTCCTAGTTAATGGGAAATCAAATAGCTTTTTTTTAAAGCCAGTAGTGGCCTGAAACAGGGAGACACTTTGTCTCTAATTTTGTTTAATTTGATCTCTGAGGTACTTAATAGAGGTTTAAAGTACATGTTCAGTAACAATCTAATTGATTAGTTCCACATTCCAGGCCAAGTAAGAATTACTCACTTGTCATATGCAGATGACACTGTGATATTTTTTAAGGCTACAAATAAATCACTGAAAAATATAGTCCAGTCTTATGGTGCAATATATTGATACTACTGAATTATGACATAAAGTTTCAAAATTTGCAGGGTATCAATAGAAATAACATGTTGATACTACATATTATGGAACGTTTTGTATCCTAATCCCACTGCGCAAAGGGAAAAACTAATTGGTTTTTCTAGCACCCAACCATACCAATAATTTTCAAGTTGCTAATTCTAGGTTTCTCTAGCTTGTACTAGAACTTATAATTTGTCCATGGTTAAATGATTTATGATAAATTTGAATGGAAGATGATGTGACCTCTGATGTCTTTGTAAATTTGGCTCGAAAGCCAAGTCAAATGTTGGAGCAAAGAAAGCTCAGTGAACTTCGTTCCAACATTGCATAGAAATCTCCTTGAAATGTTAAATTGGTGTAGTAAGCCGAGTGTCTTTGTTGTTCTAACCTTGGTTGAAAGTATTTTTTTCTATATTAGTGTAGATTGATAAGAATTAGTTTTAACTATCTCAGTTTAATAGTACTTTTGAGAGTTCATTGAATTTAGTTCACGACTTTTCCTATATTTTAGTGATTTTTTTTTGTGTTTTAATAAATATTTTGAAATCTATTTTTAAAAATAAAAATGAGCATCGATAAAACCAGTGCTAATTTTTTTGTTGATCACCTAATTACTAGCACCGGTATTTTGACCCCTTGAAATACCGGTGCCTAATTAGAACGGTTCATAATATATATTCATATGCTTAAAATGGTTGTTAATTATTTTATTCACTTAGTTTAGAATTTTTCAAAGATGCACTCCTCGTTAATTTTTATAAAACTAGTTTCCAAACTTCTAATTTGATGTAACAAATTAACAAATTCATATATTGATATTTTGTATTTCAAAAATTTTATAGTGTTGATTAACATTAAGTTACATTAACATTTTCTTTCAAAGTATACGAATTCTCAGTAACATAATAAACAAAGCCCCACGTGTTTATAATGTTAGATCGTGGTTATTATGTCCTATTAGATTGACCGTTTCAAAACTAATTTCCACGCTTCATTATTATGCTACCCTAATAGATCGCACTTTTAAGGCTTTAGTTCAATGCTATCCTTGAAGATATAAGTTCCTTGTCCGGAGAATCCTATGCCAGCATCAAAACAGCTGCAAGAAACGGGAGTTAGTATCAGTCTTTTGTGTCCATTGTGTTCGTCAAGGATGGAATCAGTTTATCATCTATTTGCTGAGTGTGAAGTAAATGAAGAACCACCCTTTTGTATCCTTTCTAGAACCCAATTCTAGAACCATAACCCCATTTCATGTCTAACGATAAAGTTTGAATCTTATTTCTAATTTCTGAAACACCTTGCCGCTATGGCAGATGGGCAAGTGAGTTGCGACTGCCGGCGACAACGGAGCGGACAATGTAAGGCTCGAGAGCTCTGACGCAGCAAACTCATTCACTCTGTTTACTGTTGTTGATTCCCAACTGGGCGTCTTCCTCTGAGCCGAAGAATAGAACAAGCAGCAAAAACAAACATTGATGGAGAAAAAGCACAATGTGATAATGGAGGTTGCGAAGGCGATCATAACCATAAGCACCGAGCGAAAATAGGGAAACAAGTTAGAATCTTTCTTCTAATTTCCGAAAATTCTAGATAGATTTAGTTCACAATATTGTGTTTTTTGTTTTAATTCCCAAAACCTTGGAATATAGTGGTGGTTGGTGGTGGTGGATGGAGGATGCTGTAGGTGGTGGTGGTGGGTGTGCAGTACAAAATTCAGAATAGGGATGCAATATGGCAGGGCGGGTGGGGATTATAGTCCCTCCATACTCATGCCCAATTAAAATTTTCATACATGCACCCACCCCATTATCCATGACGGGTACAACATTAAAATTCACCCCGCCCATCACCCACTTGGGTCTCTATACCCACTTCAAATCCATATAAATATTATGGGTACAATATTTGAATTATAGATAAATAATAGTTAATGATACTCCATATTAAATTAGTGTGTACGTTGCGAGACTAGTGGCACAGGGCGAAGATAAGGCTAGTATCAATATCCACGTTCAAACCACTACCTGTAACAGATATCATTTTCATATTCATACCCACTCCACTCCCACTAAAACTACATCTACATTCCACACTCGCCCCAATGGAACAGGTGTGGAACGGAGCTACACCAAAACCCGCCTACTGCCATCCCTTATTCAGAAAGATAGTTCCATCCTTCCACAAGGCTGGAAGTTTTACTCCCTCTCCCTCTCCCTCTCCCTCTCACAGCAGGAACAGCTGGAAAGAGGGAATAGCAGAAGCCCATATTGAAGTAGTTCATAAGTCCATAATCACACCGTAGGAATAACATTTAGGAGAAAACAAAGTGCTGCAGGGCGTTTTCAAATAAAAAAAGTGCTAAAGGGTAAAATGATCACTACATCTTTATTTCACAAAATTGCATTACTTAATATTAATTATATAGGTTACAATCAGGCTTCTGTCCCCCACCTTAACTCCAGTCTGCTGAACCTCGCATAAGGCTGTACATCATACTGGCTTTCCTTTTTCTACATAAAAACTGATGGCAATGGTAAGTAATTAGTACACTATACGTTGACAATATCATCTGCTTGGTCTGATATCCATTTCATCTTCATCAATGTGATCTACTGATGGTCGCTTCAATCTTTGGAATATTTCATCAAGGGATTCCGATGAAGATTCATGAGACAAAATTTGGGGATCCTCATTTTGGCGCACGGGAATAAATCTTTTGGCTTCTATGTTAGATTTGAAATTTTGAAAACCTGCCTTCATCGATGCCCATCTTGAGGCTAAACCGGACTGAACTATACCTGATCCTCCAGAATGAGAACTGCCTGTATTAAGTAGGGAAACCTTAGCAGATGCAATATTTACCGCTGCCTTTGAAGTGGAAACCTGTTTTCCCTGCTCCCTCAGGACAGTATATTTGCTGCTAATGGCTTCCCTACTCCCTGAATACCTACGGACCTCATCTTTTGCCAGTTTTGATGAACTTCCTTTCTGATCAACCTCGTTGGAATCAGAAGTCAACCTCATTTCAACAATATTCGCATCCTGAAATTTTACTTAGTAATTAGATGAAACCATAGGTTATGTTTTTTTATCGTAACCCACTCACTGGATTAAGTTAGAAAACAAAACATGTCACTAGAAAAGAACTTACTCTGTCTTGTTCACCAGACTCAAGATCCATTGGCATGCCATTAAAATTCCTGGCCAGTGGAATTACATGTTCACCCACTTTGCGCCCTTGCTCAAGCCACGTTCGTTCTATGCAAGTTGAATGGTAAGAGTGGTCAAGAGCAGAAAATCAATGTCCATAAATGTGGCCAAGTTTTCAAAAGATAGAAATGACCGGCCAATTGTAGATATCACGTACTACATCAAATAAAGCATCAGGTGGGAAGCTTATTAGTAGCATGCAAGCACAAATATGCTCAACTCACCTCTTTGAAGTATAAGCAATCCTGATGGGTCAAAACCATCAATGTCTTCTTCCTCAGTCTGGAGTGCAAGTCTCTTCCAACTTCCAAAGAAAGTGATCACACTGTTGAAAAAATTGCTAGCAACTAAGAGTGTAAATATAACCATGATAAGAGGATATATTTTGTTGAATCCATCACCAAAAAAGGGGACGGCTCGATCAATGGTCCCCATTCGCTGAAATCAAAATTTTGATCACAAGTAAATAAACAGCTGCTGATCAGAGTGGTTGTTTTAAATAAGCTTAAAGTTATTCTAGTTCAATCTTTCCAAAAATTCAGCCGGGATTTGCATATCATGCATTATCCATATCAATGAATATGTGAGTTGGGAAAAACACAGTCAGAGTTCAATTTTGTATGCTCCACCTTACCAATTGAATTTAGAAAGGAGATAACTATATTTGCCCACAGAAAAGGGAAAACCAAAGTAACAAGATCAAACAGTACAGGTCTATCAGTCTATCAGATGCAATTCTGTACATGAAATCTTGTGGACAATCACAATCCATTTCTAATTTGATTCAACAAGTAGAGCCAACCAAAAAAGAAGCAGAGGTGATATTGATATTAGGAAGCTCACCATCTCAAAAATAGTCTCCTTGTGACCTTCAAGACTTATGAGATTTAAGAAGTTGTACGAAATTGGAGGCGCATACCTTGCGACCATTCTGTTGAGCACATATATCATGTCAAGAATCTAAATTCCAAGGGAAAATTCCATTTGATACATGACAATCTC
>JAULKM010000012.1:9524060-9540862 GCA_032355605.1 Rubia tinctorum | reverse complement strand
GATGTTTACAGAGAAGCTGACAGCATTATCTCTGATGCATTCTCGGAATGGGAGGTAGTCCTCTGCACATCAAGAAATCTACACCTGGTGTGGGCTCAAGTTCTTTCTGATCACTTTCTTCGGAGACTAATACTTAGGTAAGCTGATTATCTAGTTGAGTTAGAAGTCGATCGCTTCCTCTAAACAAATTGTCTTAAGTTTCAACGTTGCACTTCAGAATAGAAAATATGGGTATTATCTTTTCATTGCAAAAGCTAGAATTTAATAGACATCTGGGTGCCGATGGAAACTCAATACTACCGCGGTTTAAAAACTTCTACTTCGTATGATATCCTAGTATTTGTTGGCCACTAGCCTCGTTCTTCTTTCTCCATAGCTGATACAAACTTCATTACCTGTTGCAGATTTATTTTCTGCAGGGCTGTGCTTACTCTATTTTGTGTGCGAGAAAGCAGTGACCAGTGTTTGCCTGTTTGCTTGCCTGAATTTCCCAAGGCCCTCTCCCCTACATCTGAAGCTGTGCAATCTGCAGTAATTCAACTTGCAAATCACCTGAAGGTTGATGAGTGCTTTAACACCACCAATGGTACAAATTAAGAACTCAACTTTGTAAATCCAACATCATGCCAAGGATCGAATGTCAATCTTAGAGGTTGGCTTGCATTTTTACATGTGGTATTGCGGTGGGAAGTTCGCAGCATGTTACGTGGTACTTTGTTGTGCGATTTTTTTGAAATTAAAAGTTACATAACAGCTGCAGATTATGTGTAAAATTCCTGTGGCCTCATAGCGGTCATTCATGGTTTAGCATAGCGGTACAGCAGGTAGTGTATACTGGCGCTCAAGAGTTTTTACTGTAGAAGCAAATTTGTCCAGAGAGTTTGTGAAGTTGTAGCGGGGAGAAATTTAGGGTTTCTATATTGTTTTCTTGTTTAAATTTTTTCGAATACGTTAATAAATATTAATGCTAGTACTTTTTTTCTCTAGTTTGCGGTTTGGTATCAAAGTAATGTAGATGAAATGTCAATTGCTTGGACATACGAGTAAAGAATGATGTACATAATGAAATTTATAGTGAAACTATATACTCCTTCTGTCCTGGGGAATCTGCACACTTTTCTTTTTTAGATGTCCCAAGTAATTCTGCGCACTTTTTCTATTAGTAAAATTCAGCTTCTTAAATGGCATAATTACCCTTACGAATTTAGAATTTTACATAGCAAAACTCATTCATACCCCTCAACCGTCAGCCCTAAGTTTTCAAATCTAAAGTTTTCCCCCCTTTCAGACACCTCCCCTCCGCCATCGTCCCTCCCTCCACCTTCGTCTTATCCCCTCCTTCGCCACTGCCCCTCCCTCTGCCGCCTCCCCTCCGCCACCGTCCCTTCCTGCTCCTCTCCGCTTGCCTCAAGCCCCTCCCTCCGCCTCCATCTCCTCCAACTCTGCCTCCTCCGTGTCTCCGTCTTCCAAAGCCACCGTCGTCAACACTTCCCTTCTTCGCCTCTCACGACGCCGCCCATCCTCCCCTCCTCTCCGCCCGCCTCAAGCTCCTCTACATCTGCCTCCCCTTCTTCCAGAGCCACAATTGACGCAAGACAAGAGGAAATTGATGGAAGAAATCGAACGTCAGATTTGAGCGGCGGCAAGAGGAAATCGATGGAGTAATTCGAATGGGAGATGTGAGCGGCGGCAAGAGGAGGAGAAGACGTGAGTGGCACCGAGAAGAGGAGAAGATGTGAGCGGCGGAGGGAGGAGGCGAATGAGCAGCAACGAGAGGAGTCGGAGGAGCGTAAGAGAAAGGGGAGAACAATGAAAATAGGTGAAGGAGACAGGGGGCTTTTTAGTCTTTTCACCAGGGAAAATTTTGCAGAGATATTTTTTTTCTCTGCAGATTCCCCTGGGACAGAGGGAGTACTTTTGTGCCAGAAGTAGTGTATGGGATTTTGAACGAGTGTGGTCATGGATGCACTGGATCGACGACGAAGCCGTTAAGTATTGTTCAAATCTCCTTGTCTAACTGCAATTCAGTCTGTCACCTTTTTCGTGCATTTTAAAATGTACCTCGAGCCTAAAATGATTGTGAATTGAACACTGGATTTAATTTATCTTTACTCTATATTTTCATTAGTTCTCTGCTCTCATCATAGGATGGTCCTTCAATTTGCAACAAGTTCGCAACAACCAACTTTGCTAACCACTCGGAAGCGAACCAAGTGCACTTGGAAAAGGAGCAGAACCACCTCTCATCACGACTAGGGATGACAGTGGGACGAGTTTTGGTGGAGGTCCGCCCTACATCCGCCTCACATCCTCCCCAATGGGGTGGGTATGGATGTAGTTTTAGTGGGGGTGGGGTTGGTATGGGTATGAAAATCATACCCGTCATGGGTAGTGGGTTGGGCATGAATATTAGTTCACACCCTCCTCATCCCCGCCCTGTTCCACTAAACGTCTAAACCCGTTATATACCCGCTAATTTAATATAAAATATATTATTATTTAATCATATTGCCAATATCTTACCTATAATATTTTCATGTAAATATATATATTAAATTTAATTGTAAAAGTTACTATAAGAAAATGGATTTTATCTATTTTTAGAGATATAAGTGAGATGATTACAATGGGTATGAAGTGGGTAAGGAGACCAAAGTAGGTGATGGGGCGGGTATGAATTTTGTATAATAACCGATGGGACGGGGTGGATTTCAAAGTTGTACCCGCCATGAGTGATGGGGTGGGTATGGGTATGAAACTTTTAGGTGGACATGGGTATGGATGTACCATAATCCGCCGCGCCCCGCCCCACCCCATTGTTATCCCTAATTACGACACCCACTAATAGGTGATGATCTAAGAGAGGAAAACACATTGTGTGAACCACGGTTGAACGATAAAACCCTACAAATAAATACACTGAACACCAGACAAAGGTAAGCAACTTTCCGCATACTATACACAAGAGGGATTTCCATACTGACTAGGGTGTCGAAACTTCAATCCCGGGGACACTCTCGTGGTTTTTTCGCAGGTGTTGGATGGGTAGAACTCACCACACCAATTATGAGGCATGTAATCACTTGGAAGGATTTCTCTCGCATCAGTGGCATCATCCGTGACGATGATTTTTTCTTTTTAGGGCTTGATGATCCTTGGGAAAGGTCAAATCTCTCCTCATAACCACGGTCCACTCAGCAAATGCACAATTAACACTCTGGAGTAAGTCAAAAGTTGACAAGCAAGGAGCAAGTTAAATGGAGCTAGAAAAAAATTGAGCACAACAACAAGTGCAAGTAACAAACCAGCTTGAATAGGCATTACCATGATGATGGTGCAAGAAGAAGCCCATGAGTTTCTCAAGATGATCCATCATAGCAACGGAACAACATCAGCGAGTAAAAGATAGGAACTAGCTTACCAAAGGGATAAGCAAGAGGTCAGATCCAAGTCAGAACCACCATCCAACCAAAGGACGTGCAAGAAATTAACCTACCAAACAAGGTTGAAAGACAACAACGTAATGTAATAAGTAAAAATAATATAACGGTCGTGCACACGGGGACAAAGGATCGCCCCGCTTAATTAAGAAGCCAATACACACGACAAGTTTGCTTAAATAAAGCCATGGAAGACCGCTATGATGATGCAACTCAAGCAGATAAAATGTGTCAGCATATGGACACTGCAAAAAAAGGCACATTCAAACCCAACGCGCCATGAAAGACCAATAACAAATGTATGCTTCCACATAACAACCATCTCACATGGTTTAAGGAGCTATGGTAATAAGACGTGGTAATAAGTATCGCTCAGACACGAAAATGGGCACGCTAATAAATAACACTTAATAAAGGTATATCCAATAGAGGTATGCACATATCAGCCACTCAAGCCATAAACGAACCCCAATACTAACATTGTGATACTCGTAAAGCGACATTGGTAAAGAAAAATACAACACAAGATATAAAAAATCGGTCGTCGGATCGACAAAATGTCTTTTAAAATCGTCAAATACGTACACAAAACTAAGTATTATAACAATAATTTCATTCCTAAAAAACACAAACTCTCCTCTACGAAAAACCATAAGCCACAAACCTATTACATTAAAAACTACTTAAGTCACTAGCTATATGCTAGCGAGGCCCCAATGACCCCGAGGGAATAGAATGATAGCTTAGTTTCCCTCTCCAATTTTTTATAACTAGGGCACCAATGACAGAGCACCATTATCCTAATCCAGCAAGTACAATGTGCCACTGAGAACGACGAGATCACTCTGTTTGCATGCCAAACCTAATATCGCATAATACATGTGACAGATTTGTAAACACGCCTAGCGCCCGCACTATACATCTTCTTCTTCCGTCTATGATTCGATGAAGTTTTGGGAGCTTATCCTATATGATTTCTTCCTCGCTCCCATACTAGTGGGCTTCCAAGATGATATCAAGACAACATCATCCACGTCGCTTACACATTCACTAATCTCATCTGTCGAACCTTCCCAAAATACACATAAAACATTTATTAGAATGAAACAACATAAAAGATACCAACCAAGTAACTCATAACAAAATACTTAAGACAAATATAAATGGCTTCATGCCAAATCATAAAGAATGACGCTTGCACCAACCAGAGCGAAATCTCCAAACAACTCTGGCCATCACATAATCGGTGATACGTCAACCCCATACTATTGGTACCCCAAACAAATGGAGAACCATAAAACATAAAAACTACTACCACAAGAATGATGCCTAAAACACTTCTAAAAAATATATATCCCCCAAAACAATATCCCAACAATAATGTCGTTAAAGCGCTTTATTAACAACCATTTATATAGGCACAACCTAGCCTTGGGCATGCAACCCGTTATAATTAAAACGCCAGAAAATATATGTTCACACATTTTCCCACACTGACTAGCCGATTAGTCAGTTTTAAGAAATGGAACGCCAAAATATTCACAAACATAAAGAATCTACACATACTCTGCCCATGTGGCATTCTTATTCAATACCTAAGCCCATTCCCCCCTTATAATATATACTATATCGATATGACCCCAAGGTATCACACATATATACACCATCACTAGGTAGTCATACCCCATCTCACCGTTCCTCTCTTGTCAAAATGACACAAGTAAAGAAATCGCTTACAGACTCTATTGATAATGAAGAAAAACACACCTTTAGGTAGACACGGGATGATTTCCCATGGCTTCACAAGAAGTCAAACTCTATTGACAATGAAGACAAATACACTTCGAGGAAGACAAATACACTTCGAGGTAGACACAGGATGATTGTTCACGGTCGAATATGCTTGGAAACGAACCAGCTCGCGACACATGTGGAAGATCACTTGCTCTCTCAAAATGAGGAACCACCGAACTAAACCCTTATGCATATCTAAAACCCCAAGACCTGTCCAATAGGGAACTAAGATGGCTGATCAATAACAAAACCAAACACTCTCCGTGACGGATATTGGAAGATCACCCACGTTTTTTGCACGCCTGGAAAAACTCCAGCCAGCAACACAAGTGGAAAATCCCATGCCTTCCTAAATGCAAACCTAGCAAGATACGACCTATGAATCGGAACCTTAGAACCATTCATCGAAAACACTTTAAACCCCTAAAAATAGGTTACCTCCCAAGAATGCGTAACAGTTATCTCAACAAATAAGAACCCCACGTGGTACACCAATAGAAACCTAAGACCACCTGTCAGATCCTATGACAGATTCAAGAAGATCGCTCACGGCTTCGTATATGCCTGGAAACACACTAGCCAACGACACAATTGGAAGATCACCTGGTTTCTTAAACGAGAAACCCCTAAGCCTCAAAACTCCTAAGGAACCCGAAACTCTAAGACCAAACCATTGGAAGACTAAAAACATCCACCAAAAACAAAACCAACCACACCCAATAGCCACTACCCCTAGCCTACAATGGTTTTCAAAACAATTAATTGATCAAAATCATTATAAACAAAATACACTTAAACACCTTAAAACAACCCTAGATCCGCCTTAGCATAGCTCACAGATCACCTCCAAAACACCAAACCCAAGTTATAGCTCATCACCCCAAAAAACTTGAAGTACATCCTAAGGAAAACACATCACCTTCAATTTCCAATAAATTGGAACCAAACAAACAAAAGAATAAAAGAGACATCTGGGTTGCAACCCTACAAATATAAATTCAACAAAACAAACAACACAAAAACAATTTCATTAAAATCCACGCCTCCCGACAAATATTTTTATAGACAAAAGTTACATAAAGTCTCACGCTTAAACCCCCCCACCCCCCTCCTTCCCACTACCCCACCTGCTGGCATAGCCACATTTGCATAGCTTCCCCTCAGCTTGCTAGTAAAACCAAATATCTCAGCGGGTTGAATAGGTTGATGTGGAGGGTCAACTTCCCTGTCAGTCTTGCCATTCCCTTTTTTGGATACCTCACCCTCATACTTGTCCACCTCGCATTTTGAAAGTTCTTCAAACAAGGGCAACAACTCCATCTTCCCCAATTTTCCATAAACTGGAATAAATGTCTATCATCTGCAGTCTCCTGGGTGAACACCTCGTCTCCTTCTTAGCATTTTCTACATACTCAGAAATAGTGTTGGCTACCCCAACCCCACAATATCCAAACTAGGGTTCTAGTTGAGAATAATTTCATATGCACGACACCACCCCAAACTTTATTTCTCATGACTCCGTAACTAGGGAGCTTATGATATTTGTGTGTGTATGTATGTATATGTATATAACCTACAAAGTCCTAATCAGGAAGAGTTGAGCATTGGGGTTGAGGTGGTGGGGCTAGGGTTTCCGGTGGGTAGTTTGATCAGAGCGGCGGGGGTTTTGTGGGGTTTATGGGGTGGGGCTAGGGTTTTTGGTGGGTAGATCGATCGGTGCAGTGGGAGGTTTGTGGGGTTCACGATGAGTTTGATCGGCGGAGGTAGGGTTAGGTGTGGCTGTGGGGTGGGGCTGAGCATCGGGAATGGCGGGAGAATATTTTAGGCTACACTGCAGACTCGAAAGCAGAGGCGTTGGATTGCATGATCACCAGCGTCGGAGCAGGAGATTCCATGGATATCACATTAGGGACGACGAACAGTGGCACCGCCAACATTAACATTACAATGAGGACGACGTGGGGGTTTGTGGGGTTTAGGGCAAGTTCGATCAGTCAATGCGAGGCTAGGTGTGGTTGTGGGGTGGAGCTGAGCGTCGGGAGAGGTGGGAGAATGTTCTGGGCTACACTGTCGGCGCAAAGGTAAAGGCGTCGCATTGCATGGTCGCCAGTGTCAGAGCTGGAGATTTTAGCCGCCGCATTAGGACCGCAGACAGTGGCATTGCTAGCATCAACACTACGACAAGAACGACGGCATTCACGTTCTTCATTTTGATGAAATCATCTGTTTTTGTTTTTGGGAAGAGATGGTTAGAGGTGGATGGCTTATCACACTGGAGGGAGGGTTATGTGGAAGAATGGTTACGGTGGAGGTGTCGCAAGGCGACGGAGCAAGGCGACGTAGCAAGGCGACGGAGCAAGGCGGATGAGGCGCAATGGGCAAGCGGCTGCTGCATTAGGGTTTGAATAGAAAGATGAGTTTGTCATACAAGGGTATTTTTGTAATTTTATTTTCTATTCATGCCTGAATTATGTGGTCAATGCCAGAATTAGGGATTTTGGTTATATCGGTAATTTTTTTTTGAAAGTTAGGGTTAGATTGGCACATACAATAATAAGTTAGGGTTAAATTGGCACTTTATTAGATTGTAGGGTTATATTGGCACTTTCAGCCTAAAGTTAGGGTTATAAATGTATTTATCCTATCAATAAATTACAACCTAAATCGAAACATTGTGTTTTTGTTGGTTATGCCTCTAACTACAAGGAATATATGTGTATTGATCCCATTCCAAGTCATGTTTGTATCATTCGTTATGTTATTTTTCATAAGAACCAATTTCCCCGACGCAGTCTTCTCTCTACCAAGTCGACTATACCATTTCTTCTCCTTTTCATTTTAAATTTGAGTTGGTCTACTATAATGGTCTCGTCGAGTTCAGACTTGTCCCTCGGTGTCGCCAACTCTGTTTCGTCGAATCCAGTTTTTGAGGCGATATCCCTACCCCTATGCCTTGTCGTCGCATCTACGCTGGTCTTGTCCGTGGCTCTACTATAGGCGATATCCCTACCCCTTCTTTCCATCACCACTCAGCTTACCGGATGTTTTGTCCTTAGCGTATGCCATGACATGTGTGTCTTCTCATGTTGCTGCAGAGCTCTATCCCCAGTCCATGTCTCCGATGTATGCTTGAGCATGTATCCTAGAGTCCAATTTCTATCTCGTCTCCACCTACCATCTCTCTCGAGTTAGCTGCTAGTTCTATGCGTTTGTTTCTATTGATTCAACTTCCTTATATCCTTTACCACCTATTACTAATGTTCATCCCATGGCTACTCGTCCTTAACATATTCTATGTCTCGTTGCCTAATGAATTTTTAAATAGATGTCATAAAATTAGAAGACTCTGATTTTAATTAGGCACCCTAAGATTATCGTTGGTGTCAGGCTATGCTTAATGAGTATATGAATTTAATTAAAATTCCTATTTAGGAGTTGGTTCCTCTCGACTATAACCGTCATGTACTTTTTCGTAAATGGGTATGTAAAATTAAATATAATTATGATGGATATGTGGAACATTTCAAGGTCATACTTGTTTTCGGAAATCACTAGCAAACATGTATTAATTATTTTGAAACTTTTAGTCCTGTTAACCGTCCAATTTTTACTATCTAAACGCCTAATATTAGGTTTCACATCTAACTTTTAACATCTAATTTACAAATAGTCCAATTAAGAGAGACAGTCCAATTAACAAGACTGAAATTTTAATGTCCAATGTGTGCCGAACCGTGATGTGATAACCAGATGCTTGCTTCAATGCATCAAACCTACGAAATAGACTCTCTGAGGGCGGCTAGAGGAATAAGGTTTGATGTCAAAGTCAGACCAAATGTCACTAGTGAAGAAAACCTTATTAAATGTGGTTTTAAAGGACTAGAGAAGTTACTTTGTAGATGACTATCTGGTCATGACTTTGATCAAAATGGCCCAATGAAGGCATTTATTTTCCACCTTTAAAACTGACTTCCTACGTAGTTCCGAGACGGAACTCAAGTTCCAAGTTCGGAACATGCCTATGGTCGCCAGCAACTATTCGATGGTTACGGGCTTGGAACTGTTATAAGATTCCGGCCACGTAGCCTTTTTCTGGGCTTTGTAATCCGTTCCCAAATCAAGCATTGATTCTGTTCCTCTACTGGATTTGGACGCTTATAATGGTTTTTGGCTAATTGGTTTCGAGCTCAGGTCATTAATCGGGATGGATGTTCCAAACTTGGAACAATATTTTCTTGTCTTTGGGATGAGGAATACAAGAGGCTAGGACGATAGTTTTGGACTCGAAAGTTGGTCGGGCAAAGATGTAAAAAAATTATCGATTTCCTTATATATAACCAGGCCTAATAAAAGGCCCATATAACAGCTTCAATTCATTCAAGAATATATAGACTACGCTTACAAAGCTTCAATCTATAGGTAGGAATATAAATCTAGCCAATTGTAATCCGCAAAATACATGAAATGATCATTCCAACTATCAAAACAAATACGGTAGTCGAAAAAAAATAGAGCATTTTTTCCAACTTCCTTCTGATGCAGATTTTCTCTTCCCCTTTCCAAAATTGGTAGGCAAATTCATAATATTTTCAAGCACATTGTGACCCAAAAGTGGTATCGGAGGTCCTCTTTCCTCAAATGCTCTGTTGATCCACTGTTTCTCCAATCTCCACGGTGATCCCCTGGGAGAAATTTCCTATGCCTTTATCAAACTGTTTTACACCTATGCTTCAACTGACAGAAATTCGTTTCATTCTCCCACACTAGACATGTGAAACGCCCTTTGACTGAGTATTCAGATAAATTCCTGCGTGCGGGAAAATCATTAGCAGTGTAAAATAGTAATGCCTTCAATGTAAATTCTTCTTCAACACTACCATCGTAGGTATGGACACCTTTGTTGAACAATGCTAACAAATCATCAACAAGAGGAGCAAGGTACACATCAATATCATTGTCCAGTTGATTCGGTCCCATAATCATCATCGACAACAAAACATACTTTTTTTTCATCATCAGCCATGAGGAACGATTATAAATCACTAACATAACAGGCCAGAACTATGTGTGCTACTCATTTTACCAAAAGGATGCATCCCAGATGGGCCTAATCTCAAGTGTCGGGGTTCGACTCTGAAATCCGAGTGCATGTCATCAAGATTTTTCCATTGCTCACTGTCTGACGTATGCCAGATCACAACATCTACCAGTTGAACACGTTCAGAATGCCAACGTAACAACTTGGCATCTTCGTTGCAAGAGAAACAATTTCTTCAACCTTGGGATGATAGACATGTACCATAGCACTTTAGCCAGTGTCTTTTTCTTTGACTTTAACCCTACTTCTGCACCAACAACAATCTCACCCTATTTCAGCTTGTACATGAGACTCACCACACACCCAAAAACTATCTCGGATCTTATCCTCCTTACCAAGGTATAACATGCAATCATTCTGACATGTGTGGATTTTTTTTTCAACTCCAATCTTATTGGACAAAGAATCCTTTTTGTTGCCCACATCCTATCGGGCATTAGATTACCTTCGGGAAACAATTCCCTAAGCAATTAGAGAGTCTCTGTCATCCCCTTATTTGTCCACCCAAATTTGGCCTTCAAATTGATCATTCTCAAAGTCACACTCAATACCAAATGTTTGGAGCCAGAATACAACACAGTCTTTTTGTCATCATGCAATGCTTCTAGAGCCTCAGGTTTTCTGTGAAATTCTCTAGCAACATCCTCCACCATCTCATCAAATTCATCATCTCCATTGCTTCACTGATTTGTGTTCTCTTAACATTTTCTTCGTTCACAACCTCCTCGTGCCACACCCAAGAGGTGTAAGTTTTTGAAACCCACGCATGATGAGATATTCACGTAACTTCTTCCTATAAAAAAATGCATCATTCCCACAGTCCGACATGGACATCGTGCACGCACAACTCCATTCTTGGATGCATGTTCAAACGCCAAAACAATAAATAATTCTACCAGAGGAAGGTAATCACGAGATTTTCTAAGATCATTACCGATGAGCTCAATGCGATCCAATGCCACCGACAAAACTACATTGAAATAGCACAAATAAACATATGTATTACCGTGAAAACAACCAAAAACCTAATAACCATTAATTCACCCTTAGAACCATTAATACAACACCATTCGAGACTTTTTAAAAAATCCAATTACATAATAATTAAGTCCACAAAGTTGCCCCATTCACACAACACCTTACCCTACAAAAATACCTGAACCCTAAAAAATAGATTCAACACAATCTCCGACCTAACTTATGAATGCACATCTATATATCGAGTTATGAAAGTGCACACTTATCTCACCCAATTAGTTGTTCTTTGAAGAATCAAAGTAAGTTTCCATTTCAAATTTTGGATTTTTTCCAAAATTTTAAAGTCACTTGGATTACATTGATTATTTGATTGACATTTGTGAACTAATTTGGAAAAGAAAAACTTTTCATGTTGGAACATGCGGAAAGCTGAAACCTAAATAATTTTAACTGATTACAGAATATTGTGGTGATATTGATTTATGAAAGATTGGAGATATTGCAAAATTGATATAGACGTGTTATTGAAGCATAATGAGATTATGGAAAAATCCTATTATTAAGGAATTGGATTTATGGAAACTTATGGGAAATATTGAGATAAGCAAAATTCCTTTATTTATTGGATTTTGATATGCTTCAAAATTGGAATCAGAAAACTATGGAGATAAAGATGGAGAATTCCAATATGCTCATAGACTATTAATAGAGGACATATCAGTTGCATTACTCACAAATTTAATTGCGAAAATCTGCACTCGGATTTTTTAACTTTCCGAGGGTACTGCGAGAGTCATGATACATATGTTCCAACATACCGTAACCTGTTGATCAAATTCAGAATCGTATAACTTAATTGCTCAAGAGGAGGAGATCTAGCATTGACGAGTTTCGGGGGTCAGAGGGAGTCAGATCAAGGCGGATCAGTAGCAAGGGGATCTTACAGAATTCACACGTTATAATTAGATAAGATAAGTATAATTGTATGATGTACTTTGTACATTATCTTTCTGATTAGGGGATTCATTCTGAATTGGGTCAAACCCCGCGGTTGTAGGTGGATTTCACCGAACTGCGTACCCAAGTCTTGTGTGTTCTTGTTTTTATTTTGTTATTTATTTGGTTAGATAGGTTATGTTAGAACATGACTTTAATGAATAAGCTAATTAGGTAAAACCAAATTTCAAGAATTAAACTCATACGAAATGACCCAAGTTTCTTATTCTTTTAAAAGTTCCGATATTGGAACTCAATCATAAACCCCAACCATTATTGGTGACTATGTTCCAAAATTGGAACATGGTCTAGAATCTCTTACGAACTTATGACAACTTTTGGCCCTTCTTTATGGATGCCACTTCCGATTATGGAACAATCGTCGGATCCTATATTCCGAGCTCGAAACCTATTGCGATCGAATTCAGTAGGGCATAACCGCCTTTGAAATCGATCAATAAATGGTGGCGTCACATAAAGGTGGTTGTTAAAAACCGCCCTCTAAAATTGATCATCTGCCTTCCAAAAATTGGGGGGTTCGCATTCACTAACTTTTGAACTCGAAATAGCCCGGGGTAGGCAATTCTTAGAAGAAAAAAATGCAAAATCGACTTCGATTAGGCGCCTTTAATGAGGATTTTTCCACTAGTGTGTATTTGATATGAAATATTGAAAGTTGAATGAATAGAACAAAGGAAAGTTTCTCTAGATCTCTTGGGTTGTTCGTGCGTGACTTGGCCCGTCATTTGGGCCTTATATACCAAATTGTTTTTCTTTAAAATTAGGACACTTTCATTTGTTTTTAAAGCAAAATTCATTGAATTTCATCAACTCACTCAACTTTTTTATTTGTAAATCTAATTTCTTCTACTCATTTCGTTCATAGTAAATCCAAAATCTAAAACTATGATACCAATATAAAAAGTGAATGGGGATTTGGTTTAGTGGCAATGCACACTCTCTGTAATAAAGATGTACATGGTTCAAACCACACCCCGTCAAGAATTTTGAATTTCAGAGTAATTTTTTATAGAGATTACTTAGCGTTATGAGATTGTGTCGGTGATCCCCGCTATAGTTTTCCAACCCGCAGATGGTCGACGAAAGTGAGATCGTGGTGGTTCTGGTGACGGTGGTTTGTTGGTGCAACGTTTGAGTGTTCTTAAGAGGACATATCTATGCAAATGGTGGATGGAGTTTCATGTTCCACTAATTTCAATAGATTCAATGGTGGTGTTTTACAGTTTAGTCATATAGTAGATGTTTACGCGTAATTGGGTTGCTTTTATGTATTTTTTTAGAAAATAAAAAATAAAAACCAATATATAAAAAATTGAAAAAGTTAAAGAAATCTGAGAAATAATGCTCCCCTCTTTTTCTTTACATATGACACATTTTTTTTGATTTGTTTATTTTATATTACCACACTTTATATTTTTGGCAGAATTACTTTAATTTTTTGCACTCATTTTACATTTTACTCAATAAATTCAATTTCATTCATTTATTTAAAGAAAAAGTCTCCCGTTAGACTGGTTAACAGTTAGACGAATTCCATTTCAATAAATTATAGGGTCAAATTATAATTAATTATACAATACAATACATTTTAATTTTTTTTCAAAGTTAAAAGTACCCGATGGAATAAATAAAAACAAACATCAAATCATTCCTTCAGTTACATCAATTAAAAAATGATCCGTCTAACCGTTAATCAATAGTATTAAACAAGATTTTGATAAAATCTAAATATCCAAACGATTACAAAAAAGTAAAATTCAAATTCTAAACCTATGATGCCATGGAAGAATAGAGGAATACCATTTCAGATAAATTTTATTCATATTCAATACCAGAATTTCTTTAATTGACCTTTTAAAATTTTTAATTCAAAACTTGTATGGGTCCTTTTTCTTACAAACCTCTTGTACAAGGGGTTAAAAAACAAAATTTTCGCCTAAGACATAAAATTACATTGGACCGCCCCAAAACATGATAATTCAGAATTTGAGACTTCAGGAAAAAAGTTACGGTCAAGTTGTCGGAAATTTGCAACTACGGGGTATGTAAAAATAAAAGAAATGGCACGAAATTATTCATTCAAAATTTAAAACATAAAAAGAGCCAAAGGACTTACCCAACGCGCTTTCAGACTTTTGGTTGATCCGATTCAAAATAATTTCAGCCAATTGGAATTCACCATTTTCCAATCGTGATCCGCACACGACCCGTACCTTTAAATCTCAGCCGTATACTTTCGTAGAGAAAACACAACTCATGCCTTTTAAAACCGTCCGATACTGTAATTAGAAAGCACACGTTCGTTCAATCTCCACCGTCCAATCCCATCAGAGGCCGACACCTTCCGCCTCTATATATACCTATTGACATCTGATTAGTTGAAACTTTCCAATATTTCCCGAGCTCTGTTGAGATTCCGAGAGAGAGAGAGAGAGAGAGGGGTTTCTTCATCGTTTAAGAGGTTAGCGTTTTTTAAAATATAATATTAATTAGATAAAACATAAAACATAAATTTCAGATTTTGTTTTCTTGCTCTGCTAATCCTGATCTGCATTTCAGTATGATTTCTGTCTTTGTGGTCAATGTGTATGTGTTCATTGCTAGGGTTTTAGCGATTGAATTAATTTTTTGTTTTCGTCATCGATTATGACATGCCTAATGATTTACTGATGAGTTTTGACGATTTTGGTTTTTTTGTTTGATATGCTCAATTTATATGTTTCAGTGAGAGTTGTTTGATTAAACCGACTGATACTTATTTTTGCAGCTGAATTCTAAATATTTTGCAGCTTAATGCCTTAAAAGTTGATTGTCTTCCTGAAAGCTTCTCTTGATGTTTTGAACCCAACATAATACTCTGCTTTTGTAGGGAATGTGCTAATCTTTGTTATTCTTGTGTGTTGAATAGAGATGGCTCGTACTAAGCAAACTGCTCGCAAGTCCACTGGAGGAAAGGCTCCAAGGAAGCAGCTAGCCACTAAGGTGATGGTTCTTCTATACTGATTTGAATAGTTTTGCATTAAACTAAATGGAACTGCACTTTATTTTCCTTGACTGTTAGAATTAATTGTGAAGACAATTGTTTTTGTTTCGTCTTTGGCTACAGGCTGCTCGCAAGTCTGCTCCCACCACTGGTGGTGTGAAGAAGCCCCACAGATACCGCCCGGGAACTGTTGCTCTGCGGTCAGTATATTCTGCTATGCTCTAGGATTCACTTCCAAGTCAAAATAATATGTGAATGACTTCTTTCCTGATTGTGTGCCGCAGTGAAATCCGCAAGTACCAGAAGAGTACTGAGCTCTTGATCAGGAAGCTTCCATTCCAGAGGCTTGTTCGTGAAATTGCCCAGGACTTCAAGGTGACGAGGATTACAGTAGTTATATTGTTGCATATTGATGCACTGTAATTGATAATGATTCTAATATGTGTGTTCTAATGTGTTGTTGCAGACTGATCTGCGTTTCCAGAGCCATGCTGTTCTTGCTCTGCAAGAGGCCGCTGAGGCTTACCTTGTTGGGCTGTTTGAAGACACCAACCTGTGCGCTATCCATGCCAAGCGTGTGACCATCATGCCTAAGGATATTCAGCTGGCTAGGAGGATCAGGGGTGAACGTGCTTAAGTGCCTTGCTACTAATAGGAGGATAAACGCAAGTGTAGAACTAGTTTTTGGTGGCGTCTTTCCGCTGGTTTACCAAGCTATATATAGTTACCGTGCTCTGTTTTTGCTTGGTAGTAGTCGGTGTTGGGCATTATTAGTGGTATGTGGATGGTGGTCTAAGTTGGTGTTATTGATATTGTTTCATGTTTTGGGACTGAATGGCTGTCAGACGAATTAACTCTCTTGTAATTCTGCTTGCGTTTGGATCTAGTCACACCACTTGTGTTGAATAATATTTACCATTTGATGAAGTCTGCTATCGGTTCTCCGGTTTTATTTACTTGTGCTTGGGTTGGTGGGATTTGCTGTTGCTTTGCATTTTGTATGTGTGGGCGTAAGGCAACTATATTGGTTTGCAACTGAACAGGATTTTTAATTCTGTTCAGGCATCAACACTGAACTCGCATCAACCAGGTAACCAGATAATTTTTTTTTTACTGGACGGCAACCTTACAATCCTATGGTTCAAGAGAGGGAATCTATGCACGAAGGTATAATTAACACCGACAGAGAGAGTTATGAAGAATGATCAACATTTGATCGATATATATGAATATCCTTAACAAATGATTGTATGAATCCACAATCCTTGGATACAAGGGTACCATGGAAAAGTAGTAGGTACATGCATGATTCCCATCACCCCTGCAAAAATGTTTAACAAGTATAAAACATGCACAAATTATAGTTGCTATGCTTTCCATTATGCAAGCATGGTGCCAAACTACAGATATGCCTGAAACGAAGTTATACTTCAGTTGATGCTTCTCTTTTATGAAAACTTTTCCTCAGTATGAGGTCCCCAACTCTCCTGAA
>JAULKM010000012.1:9508110-9520373 GCA_032355605.1 Rubia tinctorum | reverse complement strand
CAATTCATGCATTTACACAAGATTAGCCAAGAACGTTCAATGTTCATAAACTTCTCCTATTTGCTACACAAAACAAACATAATAAAGAATTCGACATTATCACATTTATCTAGCATTCATAAAATCATGAGCCATATTAGAAGTTCTATTTCATGCCTTTGGATTTCATATCAAAAGAAAGGAGAATTAGCTACTTTCTCTACACCCTAACACATAATAATACAAGCAATTCATATACTCAAACTTCCAATACCATTAATGTATTCAACAACCAAATTAAAAGCACAATAAATGCACAATAGAGAAAGTATTAAATAGATAGAAATGATTCTCAAGACATAGTTAAAGGAAGCTTCAATCCATTGCTCCCAATGAGATTACTAGCCTAGATAATGAAAATACATAACTAATTTACAAAAACTAAGAAAAGAAGAAGAAGAAACTAGGGTTTCAAGCCCAGAAAATCGCAGGAAGAAAAGGTTCTGAAGAGAGAAGATATAGTTTGGTATTTATAGTACAAAAATAATGAAGATTTCCGGCCACCAGTCTGTCGCAACTCGAGACGAGACCATCGCGAGTTGCAACGGATCCTATATTCTGGATCTTGATTTCTTTCTTCTCCTTGTCTCAAGTTCTCCTCTTCACATCGCTTTTCTTTTATCCTTCTAGTCTTCAAAGCTCAAAATAAGGTCTTCAAATTTTCAAAGACAGTCTTCAAAGTCTTCCGACATTTTCCTTGTCACACAAAATCTCATAGAAAAGTAATAAAAGCGTAAATTTCTCTTAACTTATCTGAGATAATATCAAGACAAAATGCCACATTTAGAGCATAAAAGTGTACAAAAGTGAATTCAAAAAGTCCCCAAAATAACCGTAAAAAATGGACCCATCACCCTCCTCACCCACGACCTATGCGCCCTCTCCTCACCCCCTCCTCACCCACCGCAGCCCTCTCCTCCCCACCCACCACCGCAGACCCCTCCTCCTTATCCTTACCCCCACTGGAACCCCTCTGTCGATTCCCAATTCCCCACCGATTCCCCCTCCCCATCGATTCCCCATCCTCCGTTGATTCCTCGTCGACCATAACCCCCACTGATTCCCCCATTCCCTACCCCGTCGCCCCGCCATCCTCTCCAGAAACCCATCGCCACCTCTCCCCCGCCGTCGACCCTAACTCCCGCACCGAAATGGAGAGAATGGAAGTTGAATAAAATGGAAAAAGGGAAATTTTGATGAAAACTGAGGCGGGTGACAAAAATGGAGAAAATGGAAAATGGAGAAAATGGAAAACAAAAGAAAGAAGGCTTTTCTTAAAAAGCAGGGTAATTATTGTATTTCACTTTTTTGTGAATTTTTAATTTTTTTAATAGAACATTGGGTTAAAAATACACATTTCTCAATGTAGAAATAGAAAATAAATGATTTTTTTTGTGAAATGTTGGAAAGCGCTAGTATATGTTCTAAAGTAACTTAGAGTTGATTACTTAGAAGTAAGAAAGGGAAATCGTAAAGAATTGAGGATATGTTCTTGTCCCCTATTGTTGATAAATATTATGCTACAGACTTGGAAAATACAATGGGGATGTATAGGGTAGCACCATGTTTGAGCGGATTTCAATTTGGAGTTACGAGTAAAGTTTTTATATTTTGCACTTAAGTCCCTCCAAGAAAGTTGGAGTTGTCGAATCATGAAATTGGAAAAACAAAAATGCAATTCAATAATATACGATTGCGAATTTGAGATTTGGGTATGTATGGGTGAACGAAAGGGCCTCTAAAGTCAACGTTGGTTACTTCTACAAAATCTTCAAAAATTACACTATGACCCAAAATTGTTTTACCCTATCATCAGTTGCTCCAAAATATATAATTTTTGTTATTCTTGCCAAAAAATAGAAATATTAAATAAATGATTTTTTTGGCAAAATATTGAAAAGTGCTAGTACATGTTCTAAAGTGACTTAGAGTTGATTATTTAGAAGTGAGAAAGGGAAATCAGAAAGAATTGCGGATATGTTTTTGTGTCTGATTATTGATAAATATTCTAGATGGACTTGGAAAATAGAATGGGGGTGTATAGGGTAGCATCACATTCGAGCGGATTTCAATTTGGAGTTACGAGTAAAGTTTTTACTTTTGCACTGAGGTCCGTCCAAGAAATTTGGAGTTGTCGAATCACGAAATTGTTAAAACAAAAATGTAATTCAATAATATACGATTGTAAATTTGCAATTTGGACATATATGGGTGAATGAAGGGTTCTCTGAAGTCAACACTGATTACTTCTGCAGAGCTTTGGAAAATTACACTATGGCCCAAAATCATGTTACCCTTTCATAGGCACCGATAATAGCACTGGTATGTGTCATTTATTCCTATACCGATGCTAAAAAATTACCCACCCAGACACATTTTCTTCTTAGGCACCGGTATCTAGCACTGGTAATCTGAGAACCGGTGCTAGATTTATTCATAGGTACCGGTATTTTGATTTATTGTTCCCTTACCGATGCATATGTTATCTATAGCACCGGTATTGATTGTCCTTCCAGCAATAAATATCGGTGCCTATGTACCTGTTTTCTAGTAGTGTTTGTAGAAGGAGAAAGTTTCTATTATTTTTGGCTTGATTAAAACTCTAGTACATCACCCCTATTTATACTAGTGGCATCACCCAACCAATGGATAAGATCTTGTCATCCTCACTATAATCTAATAGCTACAATTAGCTCTCTAGAATTCTCTCTACAACTCCATCTTAATCTACACATTCTAGAGATGTTCTAGAACTTACTCTATAACCTTCCATTCTTCTTAAGACTTCTCTGGATTTCTTCTAGATAATGGGCCACTAAAAGTGTCATTTCAGCTAAACCCAAAATCAAGTTTAATGATCAACAGCTATGTCCTTCTGCCCGATGGTACAGTGGAGTTGTATGTTTTCTAGAGGCAATTTTGATTTACTAGCGAAGCCAACTATTGATGATGTTGCTTTCTTCAAGTTATCTGCAACATTTCCACTGCGCTTCCGCCATCTACAAAGACTCAGTGCACTTTGGAGTTTTCTATTTTTGCTGATATTACTAGAGGATTATTGTGTGGTGATGCATTTAGAACTGTATTCAGTTCGCTAAATGTGATCATCTCGACTGCGTGCATTGCTTAATATATGGGGCCCTGTGACGGTAAATACATTGCCCTTGCCTTCCATACATTGTTGGAAGTAATTTCGGTTATTATCAATAGAAAGAGAATATTACTCCGTCTAAGGTGCTATCTTCTACATCCTCTCCTTGCTCGATTACTGCTGTCATCTTATGTTTTGGCTTTACTTAAGGCTGGGTTCCGCTCTTTTTTCTTCTTTACCATAATTTCCCGACCTTACTGGTTAGTATTCCTTCTTCTTAAAATAGATGAGTCATCATTTGCAGAGCAATTCTTCTGTTTTCCTTCAAAGATCATTGTGACCCTCTGTATCATGGTCATGGTCGCCATGGAATTTACAATAATAGTACTTGGATTTTTTTTATCTGTTGGGCCTCTCATCGGCGTTGGTTCTCTAGATAACTCTTTATGATTCTGCCGAATCTCCATTCTTGACTTGGTCAGGGTGTTTCGGGAAATGGTAAGTTGTTGATCATTGTTTCCTTTCCTCTTATGAGCATGGTGTTTTTTCTCTTTTTGACCACTTCGCTTCCTTGAACGCCCTCTCCGGACCATTTCTTACCTCACTTGTATTCTAGTTTTTTGTTGTTAACATCCTTCATGCGGATAAATTTCTCCACCATTTTCTAGAGATCTCTTTGGCTTTCTGACATGTCTGCTGTAAGTTTTTTTTGTAGAACTCTTCAAGCTAATACCATTCATGAAAGCCCCAGAGGACATTTGGTATGAAAGATCTTGACTTACAAGCCTTTTAAAATGAAGCGATCATGATTTTTCGTCTATGCAATGTTCATTGGGTCTTAAGAGCATTCACCGACATAGTGGACTTAAGGAGCACTTCTTAAGTGTCACATAATTAGTGTTGATAAAAATAAAACTAGGTACAAACCAACTACCAATAATGGTGTGATATTTGAGAATTACTTCTTTAGCGCCACATCACCATCAAAAAAATTAAAACTTTTATTTATATGTTACAAAATACCAATATCATGAAATTTAAAAATATATTGTATTGACTATATAAATATATTTAAAAAATATGTTTATTCTTTCATAAAGATAATATTTGATATAAAATTTATATGATATAAAATTATTAATATTTATATCATAATATTTTTCTAAAAAATGCATTTGATCCTTATTTCCAAAACTTTTGGAAATATATTCAATGATGTCCGCTCAGAGTTCTCAATATTTCCATAACCTCTTACGATATATGTGTTATTTCTACGTTTGGTAATAGAGCTATTTTAATTAATATAGCCTTTGAGCACAACCATGGGTGAGGTGGGAGCAATTGGAATATTTGATGGGTGGAGATTTCGAACTATGGGTGAGTTGGCAGCAACTGAAATATTTGATGGATAGAGATTTGTAACTTGGAGAAATAAATATCCAAAGGTTTTATATTGCAAGAGAAGTTGGTTGGATGGTTGTTGTGCTCGAGATGAATTTTATTGATTGTTTTTTTTTATATTTCCTTCTATGTTTAGAGGATGAATGTTATCAGAGGATGGATGTATGTATTTATAAGCTTTTTTTTACCGATAGAAGCATTGCTTTTCAGAAAAACCTTTTTTCATTTTAAATTATAATGAATTAGAAATACAAAACAAGTCATGCTAAGTGTCAATCATTGGTTGGTTGGTTGGTCATTTCACAAATAAAGAGGTACCAACTCTTTAATTAAAGAGTGATTCTTAAAATTTCACAATGGTCTTCCTTAAATAAGGAGTGATCCTTATCAAAGAAAAGTGGGTTAAGGAGTAACCATTGTGGATGCTCTAAATGTCTTTGTGAGCTTCTGTTTTTGGTAGAATTTTCCCATGAACTGATATGTGAGTAAGGCCCAGGTTTGATTGTTTCGCATGGCATACTAACATATCAAACTATCACGATCTCTGCCAGGAAGATGGGAAAGGCTTTGCGTACCATCTGGATAGTTGTGTCATGAAATCTCATGTTGTTAGGTCCAGTAGAGTTCTGCTTGTCATCAATTCTTACTACTTTACAGAAGTGCATGAATTCACTCGGATATGTTGTTCCATCATAGGCTTGGAGCTGAGTGGGAAGCTTGAAGCCCTTTGGCATTACAAAATTTTGCAGCTCTTCCACTAGAGGGAGTGTTCCGCCTCATCTTCAATGTCGTAGTTCGTGGCCGCATCCAGGTTCACCATTTGTTCTTTTGGCCACTACTTTTCTATTCTCCACTCTTTCTCAAGTTCCGGGATGGTGATATCATTATTCTCCACTCCCCTATTAGTTTTGATGAACTGCATGTAAAGGTATTCCCTATTTATGCAAGTAAAGCTATAATGGCAGCTATTCCTTATCTGCCTGGGGGGTTGCGCTTCTGTATCATCTCTAGATTCCCAGAATTCTTCGACTGCGACCGGTCCTAGCAACCCGGGTGGTGGATTTGACAATGTTGGTGTTGGCTCTATTATGTTCATAGGTTGGCTTGTCGACCTTATGGTCCTTAACACCATAACTTAAAAAGAACAACAAAAATTAAAGTCCCCAAAGTCGGCGTCATTGTTGTGGTGAGTTCTCTCCAAATAACGTTGGCAATCCCAATTGGTAATTAAAAAAGAGAGCTATAATCCTACAAGAATATCCTAGATTGGATCTAGGTTAAAAGATCTTATGTGTAAATCAGTACTGAGTATTTATTTTTAATCTTCCTTGTTTCTTGGTATCCCTCCCCTTCATTCCTTCATCCTTCGTCCATTTATAGGCTTTATCACCCTACATTGTCTGGGTTTCACTTTCTATGTAGGACATGCTGAATGTGATCACCATGATGGTTGTATGGCTCTTCGGACCTTATGTGTCGTGGGCAACGTTCTTTCAATGATGGGTTGAGTGGTAGCCACTTGCGAGCCATGGCTGGATACTTCTCTGTGCAGATAACGTCCAATGTGCAGAGCGATATTGTTTATCACTATTCACTCTTCGCTTATACGAGCACTTCGTTGAGCTATATGTGGGGTGAGCCTATTGTTTAGGGCCGCATATAAACCAAATAGTTTTTGTACATGTTTATATATTTTAAAATATAAATATTTCAAGGAGTATATATATTTAAATAAATTATTACAATTTGGTATTAAGTTGGCATTTCATCTTGAATTTTAAATTTAAAAAACAATATTCAGAGTTCATTTAAACAATTCAATATCCGAGAACTGTATATTTAATTTGGTTAAGGTTATTTAAATTCATATTGCTCGATATTTGGTTTGGTTCTAGGCATTTTCTTTTTATTTCTGCCCAGCATTACTTGTCAATGGTAGGGGTTAGCGTCAGTTCGGTTTTATTGGGTTTTCAGGTTATTCAATTCAGTTTAATTGGGTTGACTCGGCAAAATCAAAAATCGAAACTGCCATAGTACAAAGAAAGTTAAAAAAAGAATTCAGTTTTCTAGTTGAAATTGAACCAGTCGAATAAATCGAATTACCTAAATTTTAAATGAGGAAAAAATATTATTTTCAATTTACTTAACACAATTCAGCCCAATTTCAAAACTTTAACTACAAAACACATTACATACTTACACATGAAAAATTCAATAAAATCACAATGACACACCAACATATTTTGAAAGTTTACTCATCAAAATAAAGAATCCAACAAGTACAAAACTTATTCAAGCCTTAGCATTATACATTTTAAAATTCAAGGATAAAATTATTATTACTAATATATTTTTCACAAAATCTTGTTTTATACAGTTAAAACTTTAGTCCAAGATTTCTTGTGCAATTATTGTAAGCTTCATTTAGGATGGATTTTTTTAAATGCTAATAAATCTAGGAACCTATTATGAAATTATCAAAAATAATATATATTACAAAAAAATCAGAATTTTCATTTTCAGTTTTTTTGTGCAACCAATCGGACCTCGCCGATCCGAAACTAACCACCACTGAATGGTGCGATCTCTCTGGATATTCGCTGGAGTTTTGTGTCATCCATTCTTACAAATGCAGCGCAACCGCTCCATCACGGTTCTTCTTCTTCCACAGGCAAAATCGATGCGACACCGGCAAAATCAATGCGACGCCGGCAAGATCGCTGCGACTTCGGCAATCTGGCTCTTCTTCCGGTGATTTTGTTCTTCTTCACTGGTGATATGGTGTGACTCCACCGTGCCCTAGCTCCGCCACTATGCCAAGGGGAAGAAATCCTAGCTCCACCGTGACCGCGACACCTCCGCAATTAAAAGCATCATCGTCGACAAAGTCGTGCCCAAGTTCCACCGGCAAGGAGAACGCTTGCTGCGTTAGGAGCGTGTGATCCACGCTCTATGTGGAGAAAAACTTGCACGTGCAAACACGCGCGAGACCGGCGGACGGAGGACAGATGGCAGCTGAGATTCAGTGTCTGAGATGTGAGGTTTAACATTATTTCTCTGAGTATATGTTCAATAATAGTTCTCTCGTGTAGTGGTTTGTACTCTGGACATTGACATGATAGACATGAGTTCAATTCCCACCAACATTATTTTTAAAGAATCTATACTCATGAGGTACTGTAGATTTTTTTATTATGTTTGTAGCCTTTTTTCCTGTCATGTTGATGTTTTTCATTATTCGGGTGAGGTTTAGTTGATATGAGTTAATGTTTTGTAGATTTTTGGGTGATACAGATTGATATTTGGAGTTTTTTAAAAAATTCTCATGTTGATGTTTTTCATTTTTCGGTTGAGGTTTAGATGATAAGAGTTGATGTTTGTCACTTTTTTTGTGATAGATGTTGATGTTTGTAGTGTCTCTTTTTTTCTTATGTTGATGTTTTTAATTTTTCAAATAAATTTTAGGTCATACGAATTGATGTTTATAGCTTTTGGTGATATATGTTGATGTTTGTAGTTTTTTTATTAAAAATAATAAAAATTTAAGCTTTGTCGATGATTATACTCTTGAGATATTGTAATTTTTTGGTCTACATTTTCAGTTTATGTCTCTCATGTAGATGTTTTTTTAATTTTTTCGGGTGAGTTTTAGTTGATGTGAGTCGATGATCTGTATTTTTTTTGGTGATATAGGTTAATATTTTTAGTTTTTTTCTCTAATGTTGATGTTTTTCATTTTTCAGGTGAGGTTTAGATTATAGAAGTTGATGTTTGTAGCATTTTGGTGATGTAGGTTGATGTTTGTAGTATTTTTTTTCTCATTTTGATATTTTTCATTTTCTAGGTGAGGTTTAAGTGATAAGAGTTGATGTTTGTAGCTTTTTTGGCTATATAGGTCAATTTTTTGTAGTATTTTTTTCTTATGTTGACGTTTATCATTTTCCGGATGAGGTTTAAGTGATAGGAATTAATGTTTGTAGTTTTTGGGTGATATGGGTTGATGTTTGTAGTTTTTTTTAATAATAATTTAAGCTTTGTTGATATTTTTATTATTTCATTTTAGGACGTTTCTGATTTTTAGTTGATGTTTTGTTAATTTTAGTTGATGTTTTTTCATTGTTGATTTTTATTTGATTTTTAATAGATTTTTTGCTGCAATTTTTAGTTGATTTTTTGTGATATTTCGTTCATGTTTTGTTAGTTGTAACTAATGTTTATCATTTTCAGTTTGATGATCATATTGATTTTTTACATTTTCTTAATATTTTTATTTAAAAATTGGAGAAAAGTCTCTGAAAAAATATTAAAGATAGGTCCCTGAAAAAACTATTAGAGATAGTTCCCTAGAAAATTATTAGAGCTAAGGCCCTTGTAGCTAGAACAATGTTAGAATGCATAAAGGCCCCTACCGAAAGTTTAGGCTGCCTAACAGGAGATCATCTCATGTATTTTCATATATATATATATATATTTGTATATTTTAAAATATATATTTTTTATGCAAAGTTTTAGGAAATACTATTTTTCATATGCCTATGAAAAGACGGGGTTGAATTAGGATTATAGAAGGTAAAAGATTTTAGTTGCAATATTAAATATTTATTGTGCAACGTGGAGTAGTTATAATTTTATGACCCGATTAACGCAACCCAAAATTTAATCATGTTTTCTTCTAATTTGAAGTTTAAACATTGGTATTTCCATGAGTTATAGAAAAACCGTCTTTCAAGAGACAGACACTATATTTTAAATACTTTAAATTAAATTTAATTATTTAATTACAATTCCATATTCAATTCGAATTTTAATTTGAATTTTTATATACAAAACCAATCCAAAAATAAAACCAATATCTGATTTAATCAATTCGAATATCCAAAAATCATATATCTAATTTAATTTAGGTGGTTCGAATTCAAATTATTTATACTTCAGTACAAATTTCAATTTTCGATTTTTTTTCCATTCCTAGTTAGGTAACATTTTCTTGTTTCTAATTGTTTTTAACCGTTAACCCAAACCGATAAAGAAAATTGAATGATAAAAAATATAGTACTCCCTCGTTCTCATTTACTTACTTTTTATTTTCCTTCGTCCCACATAAGATGACACGTTTTATTTCTAACCCAAAATGGTAAAGAATATTTGTTATAAAATTCCTACAATATTCTCTTTTAATTCAACAATTTTTTAACTGAACCCACAATTTTTTCAAAATATCCCTATGTTTTATAATTATTCTCTGTCATATCATGTTGCATGCAACACCGAGCTGAAGGTGTATATGTCAATTATTTCGAAATAGAAGAAGTATTTTTCAAACTTTCCAGTTAATTGTATCAATTTTAACTCTTACCAGAGGCTATTGAGTGCATTTGCCGGCCCAAGTGAGGATGATGATGCTTATGGGTGGAAAAATGGATCTGTAACCCGCGGGTTAACCGGGTTGTTTATTTTTATACCCGGTTTGATATGAGTCAAATAGGTAAGGGTCAAATGCGTAGATTAGATATGAGTCAAATAGGTAAGGGTCAAATGGGTAGTGGGTCAAATGGGTAATTAAAATATATGGGTTGGATGATTTGAGTTTACGGGTTGACCGTAGATTGATAAAATGGGCAGACTTGATGTTTTACCTGTATCTATTCTTTTTCGTGATCCATTTTCTTACCGTTCATTTCCGACGTTTCTTAACTGTTTCAAGTATGACGCAGGTGCACACACAATCTCATATACTACTAACACATGATCATTATGTTCACATGTTTCTTAACAATACATATTCATAGCAGGCTCTAAAATGTTTATTGCAATGAGTTGATCGGATATAGAAGCTTCTGCACTATCTACCTCTTGCTTCTTGAAGGTAGCTCATGGCTTTCTTGATTTTTTCTCTTCCAACTTGAGTCTAATTAGAACTCTTTAGCGTAGTTTTTGTTGATACAGTTGTGATCCACATAACACACGCATATTTCTTCATGAAGACGCCACATTTTTCTGATTTTTTTTTGAATTTTTATGCAATCCTTATGTGTTTGTATGCAGTTATATGGATTGAAACCTAAAGGTTTACCCATGTTTGACTTGTAAGGTGAATTATTTTTTATCAATGACTTAATCGGATTTCAACCCGATCCATTTTTTACCCATTATAAAATTAGTCAAAATAAGTCATACCAATATTTTTCTAATTACCAATATTATGTAACCCGTATTCTATCCGCCCATTTACCACCCATATGCATTCTTTGATTGACAGCAGGCAGTAGCCAACCCAACTCGTTTGATTTAGCATAATGAGGATCAGATATTAGTGAGATGATTAAAAAGACCACAAATGACAAAACTTCCCGCCGCCACCAACCCTCAAATCTATGGCGGAATTGCACAAACTTCCGAACCCTGAAGCAAATCCACGCTTTGATGGTGATCAATGGCTTCAATTCCAACAAACACTCTCTTAGAGAACTCATCTACGCGTCTGCCGTTGCCATCCCCTCAGCCCTTCACTATGCTCACCAACTGTTTGCTAAAATATCTGAACCAGACCTCTTCATGTGGAACACTGTGCTGAGAGGCTCCGCTCAGAGCTACAAACCGTCTATTACTCTGCCCTTGTATGCGCAGATGGAAAGATGCAGCGTGAAGCTCGACGGCTACACCTTCCCATTCGTGCTCAAAGCTTGCACCAGGCTTTCTTGGGCGAGTACTGGCAATGCCGTGCATGGGAAGGTTGTGAAACGCGGGTTCGAATGGAACAAGTTCACGAGGAATACCCTCATATACTTTCATGCTAATGTTGGAGATATGAGTATTGCTAGTGCTCTTTTTGATGACATGGCGAAGCGGGATGTTGTTGCTTGGTCTGCCATCACGGCTGGATATGCTAAGAGGGGAGATTTGGCCTCGGCAAGGAGGCATTTTGATGAGATGCCGGACAAAGATTTGGTTTCCTGGAATGTTATGATCACGGGGTATGTTAAACAGAGAGACATGGAGAAGGCGAGGGAGTTGTTTAGTATGGTGCCGTAGAGGGATGTTGTCACATGGAATACGATGATTTCTGGTTATATTCTTCGTGGGGAGTACCAGAGTGCGTTTGAGATGCACGAGGCAATGATGAGTTGTGGTTATTATCCTGATGAGGTTACGATGTTAAGCCTTTTATCTGCTTGTGCTGATTTGGGGGCTTTGGACGTTGGAGAGAAGCTACATTGTTCGAGTTTGGAAATGGCGAATGAGGAAGAGTTGAGCGTTGTGCTTGGCAATGCACTGATTGATATGTATGCTAAATGTGGGAGTATCGAGAAGGCTGTTCAAGTATTCCGGGGGATGAAACAAAAAGATGTGACCTCCTGGAATACTGTCCTCGCCGGATTAGCTTTCCATGGCCATCCCGAAGAATGCATTGATCTTTTTGAAGAAATGAGAGTTTAAACCAAATGATATTACATTCACTGCTGTATTGGTGGCTTGTAGTCATGCTGGGAATGTTGGTGCAGGATACGGTTACTTCAATCTGATGAAAGATTATTACAGGATCACGCCCAACATAAGGCATTTCGGTTGTATGGTGGATCTGCTCGGGCGAGCTGGCCTTTTGATGGAGGCTTTCAAGTTTATCGACACCATGGAGATGAAGCCAAATGGAATCATTTGGAGAACTCTGCTTGGTGCTTGCAAAGTTCATGGTAATGTTGAGTTAGGGAGGCGAGCAAACGAGGCTCTCCTC
>JAULKM010000012.1:9470049-9495077 GCA_032355605.1 Rubia tinctorum | reverse complement strand
CAGACTTTTGAGACATTCTCATTATCTTCATTGTTGCTTAAACCTGCGGGCTATTTAAGTTTCAATTTCCTTTGTAGACGTATCCTCCGGGCTAGACGTTTATAGAGAAACCTTGTAAGTGTACCCTACGGGCTAGATTCTTATAAGTCTAGTTAAGTGTACCCTGCGGGCCAGACGCTGCGATTCGTGCATTTATTTGAGTTGGGCGAGATCCTCAAATAAATAAAGATTCTATTTTCGCAATCCAGAGTTTTCACAAGGAGATTCATATCAAATAGAGGAAGACTGAGGAAGTTAACAACATCTAAAGTTTAGGGAGATGTCAGTTTAGTCAACAGAAATGAAACAAGAAGAGGCGATGAGGAGGATGACACCGCGGGTTTTGGTGGAGCCAACTAGGAAAATGGAGGAGATTACGAAAGTGATAAAGGAGAATGAAGAAGAAAGCCCTAAACCAAAAGTGGGGGTTGAATCGGGAAGAAGCAAGGGGAATTCTGAGAAATCTGGAAGAAAATTATCCTGGGCAGAAAAGGAAGAGGACATCGAAGCTAAGGTAAACAGATGCGGGAGCTCGATTGTTTCCAAATTAGATATGAAATATTATGAGCCGATTGTGGTTGATGGATTATCAATGAGGCAGATTACTTTGGAAGATGTACATGAGAGTGTTAAACAATGGGAATACACTATGATATGCTGAGTCATAGGAAGCAACCCTCCTTTCAAAGTGATGAAAGGATGCTTCTTCAAAATTTTAGGGAAAAGGTTTACCAAGGTGAAATGTCAAAGTCAATGTGTTAGGGAGGAATTGCTAGAATCAGGATTTGTTTTCTTTGATAATAGACCTGTTTTGCTGGAAGCATGGGATTCAAACTGTGAATTTGAAGTACTATATGTAGTTCTTGTATGGATACCACTGCCGAATATGCCTTTGGTTTATTGGGAACTGAAAATAGTTAGTAAGATTTTAAGCCACCTAGGCAAACAAATATGTTCGGATAGAATAACAAATAGAGATGAGGATCAGTGATAAATTGGCAGAAAAGTTGTAGTTTCTGAATGAGAAAAATTATCATCAGCCAGGAGGTTGGATACGAGTGGATGCCTATTAAATTCAGCATTTGTGAATTATATGGACATCGAGAGGAGATATTCAGGAAAAAGGAGAAAGTGAAAGTAAAAGTAAGTCAAATCTATGCGCAGTAAAGGAGAAACAAAAGCTAGAAATGAAGAAAATTGAATGGGAAAAGGAAGAATTAATGAAGCAACATGGAGGGGATAAAGAGCAGAAAACTAAGGGACAAATAAGTGCAAAATTAGAAGATAACAGTGGAGGGAAGAAGCTATGAAAGGTACAAGCTATAACTTGCTATCCGATCCACCAGATCCTTATGAATGATAGGATAGTATGCTGGAATATTTGGGGAATGAATAAGAGTGAAAAACAAAGAAAAATATGAAAGTTTTGTAGAGAAAACAATATTGGTTGTCTGGGTTTATCGAAAACAAAAATTAAAGTTGAAAATCAGGAAAAAAAATATAGGGTAACATAGTTATTGGCTGGGAAATGCTGACATATGGAAGTACTGTGAATGGAGGTAGAATCTGGTTGTGTTGGAGGAGGGATTATATGGAGGTAAAGGTAATAAATGTGGGAGAACAGCGGATTAATGTTGAAATGGAGATTAAAGGAAGAAACAAGGAGATATACTTAACCCTAGTATATGGATATAATAAAATTGAAAGTTGAAAGCCATTGTGGGAGTACATAAAAAAAATCAGGGCTTGAGAGATGATAGGCCATGGATCTTAATGGGGGATTTTATTGCTCCAATGGAACTGAATGATAGAATTAGGGGGAATGAAATTTACGAAAAAAGAGGTGATTGACTTGCAGGAAGTAATGGAAGAGTGTCAACGGGTGAAAATGAAATCAGTGGGCCTATATTATACATGGAGTAATAGGAGGGATGAAGGAGATAGAGTGCAGAGTAAAATAGACAGATGTGTGGTGAGCATGAAATGGCTGGCAGAAATGGAGAATGCATACTATGAAGTTGAAGTTGTGATGCTTTCTGATCATTTCCCATTAATTCTGAACTGGAAGGAAAGGGAAAATAGAATTCATAAGGGGTTTAAATAATTCAACACGTGGGAGGTGTCTCCAGATTTTACAGGAATTGTAAAGAGTGTGTGGAACCTAAAATCAGTAAACTCAATGGAGGATTTGGCTGAAAGACTGAAGTGGTTGGAGAAGCCATTGCAGTTTTTAAACATGAGAGAGTTCTCAGGGATATATATTAGAAAGTGAACAAAGCAAAGGAAAAATGGTTGAAGGCTCAAGAGGATTTGAATGTTGAACATGAAAGCAGAAGTAAACACACTGAAGAGGCAAGAGATAGACTAGAATTAGAAGATCTGGATGAGGTTGAATACTAGTTCCTACTGCAAAAGGCTATGTCACAGTGGCTTAAAGGGGGGGGGGGATAAACCAACAAAAATGTTCTATGCATCCCTAAAAAGCAGACAATACAGGAGCAATGTTGCCAGTATGAAGATAGATGGAGCCATGGAGTCTGATCAAGAGAAAATTGAGAAATATTTGGTAGATTATTACTTCAGGAAACATCTGGCCATCAGTGGGAAATCTGGGAGATTTGAGGAAGAAGTGGTGGAAATAGAAGGAACACTGTCAATTAAATAGCAGGCATAACTAATTGCTCCAGTGACAGGGGCTGGAATTAAAAAAACTTAATGGAGTATAAATGGGAACATAAATCTAGAGCTGATGGTTATTCAAACAAGTTTTTCAAGAGCACATGGGATATCACTGGGAGTAGCTCAATCAAAGCAGTTCAGAACTTCTTTAGTGGTGAAATGATACCAGGTAATCTAAACAAAGCAGTTTTAACTTTGATCCCTGAAGTTACAAATTCACAAGTTGCTGCTGACTTTAGACCAATATCCCGCAGTTCAGTTGTTTATAAAACTATTACAAAGGTTATTTGCAATAGATGAAGTGATAACCTTCCTTATCTAATCAGTAAAAACCAAAGTGCATTTGTAAAAGGCAGACACATTGAACATAACATATTGTTGACTCTAGAGTTACTCCATAAATATAACGTTGACAATATGAAGCCTAGTTGTGTGGTGAAGGTAGACATCAACAAAGCTTTTGACAGTATAAACTGGGAAATCATGGATGAAGTTATTGAAATTTCCTGGTCTAATGATTGAATGGATAAAGAGGAGTACCATGATTTCCCAGTTTTGTATATCACTGAATGGTAGAAAGATAGAATGTTTTGAAGGGAAGATAGGGGTGAAGCAGGGTGATGCTCTTTCACTTTTACCGTTTGTTATTAGTATGGAATACCTTTCTAGATTAATGACTAAATGGTATGAGGAAAGAGTGATTAATTATCAGTAGAGATGCAGTATGGTTGGAATATATTCACTTCTTTTTGTTGATGACCTTTTAATCTTCTATGGTGCTAATAAAAAATCAATGGAAGGAGTGAAGAAGAGCTTGAATGAATTTATGCAGGTTACTAGCTTGGTGATTAGTGAACTGAAGTCCAACATCTATTTTTCTAAAATGGATGAAACTGAGAAAACATTGCTGACTGGAAAAAGGGGGAATTTTCCTATGCATTAATTGGGCTTTCCACTATATAAAACTAAGTAGAGTAAAGGATGTTGTGAGCAGTTGATAGATAGCATATGAAAGAGGTTGAAAAGCTGGAACTCTGAGAGACTTTCTTAAGCAGGTAAAGTTCAGCTTATTAACACTGTATCATTGAGCATAATAGGTTATTGGGAAAGATTCTGTGCAGTGGCGTAGCCAGGATTATCAGAGTGAGGGGGCGATTTATACCTAATTTTTTTATTTAATTGCATACACTAGATATGGATTTATTTGTAAAATTTACAAATTTTTGTGGGTGTTTTATGTAATTTTCTGAAAAAAGTAGTGGGGCAAAACGCTAAATATTTTGAAAACTAAGCTATAAAAATAAAATAAAAATAAAAAAAGTGGGTGGCAATTGCGAGAACTCGTATGCGAAGAACAAGTGTGGAGCATTCTCCTGTGTACGCCTTCAGAATGGGCATCATCTCTCTCCATGATAATTCCTCAGTCTATCTCTGGTAGCCAGCCTCCTTCTCACTACTCTTTATATAATAGACGTGTACTTTGGAGGGTATGAACCATTCCATAAAAAGTGATAAATGCTCTAAGCTTATAGCTTCCCTGATAGTATCTTATAGAACCTGGATGAGTCAACGGTGATACCCAACTAGAGAGTTGGGCAATCGTTGGACCTCTTCTTTGAAGGGAGAAAAATCTATCCCTGATGGACATTAGCTATCTAATGAGTGTTCAGAAATTGTACTTGGAGGGCGTCCAGTTCTACATGTCGGCTTATTTAATGTAAAAAGAGAGAACCCACCTTGCCCACAAAGAGTTCTTCCTAATGTGGAAGCTCCAGATCTACTTTGATAAAAGTGCATCATTCCATATCTTGATATCCGTAAGTCTTAGACCACTTTTCCTCCAAAGTCATGCAAAATTTTCTCCACGAAACGAGCAGAAGTTTCCTTCCCAAAGAAAATGTCTGTATATAGAAGATAAGTGATCAACGGCATTTTCTGGGAGAGGCACCCCCTAGATCCATAAACTGATAACTCCTTGGATTACTGATCTGATTTGTTCCAAGCGTCCCACATAAGATATTGTGTGAGCATTCGAGGAGGAGATGTATTGATTGGCATCTTCGATATGGGAGAAAACTTAGAGACCTTTAATATCTGTGAGTCCAACGGGATACCCAATTATCTGACTGGAAGCTGGGTATTTTGTGGTATGCCTATAAAGCTTAGGTCTTCTTGTACACCCACCATGTAGAGATAGGATTTGCTGGCATTTATTGTTAAGCTCAAAGTTCTTCAAATTCATTCAAAGTCTATATGATTATGCTGACCGAGGATCATTTTCCCCTAGTGAAAAACATGATATCATCTGCGAAAGCCAAGTGAGATATCCGAATGGGTTTGCACCTCAGCTGGTATCTAAAAATTGGGTAGCAGTCCTAATCCTAAGAAAATGGGATAAATACTCTATGAAAATGAAAATAGCACTGGGGACATGAAGAGTGCAATTTACTTTCAATGATAAAGAAAATATTGATACACACTACATGATCCATCCCATGAAATGCTCAGAGAACCCCAAAAATGAAGAACCTCTCTCAAGAAGTCCCCGAGACTGTATTGAAAGCCTTCTTAATGTCAACCATGATCATGCAATGAGCAGTGCTTTTCTGTTTAACATACCCCCTCACAAGTTCCTCCGCGAGCATGATGTTATCTGTGATAAAGCACCCTTCCACAAAGGCATCCTTGGATTCATCAATCATGGAGGGGAGTACAGAGTCCGGTCTTGTGGCAATGATTTTGGCGATGTTCTTCTAAGACACATTGCAGAAGGAGATGGGCCAAAAATCACTAACACTTTGGTTGTCTGGCTTTTTGGGTATGAGCGAGATAGATGTGTGGTTCACTCTTTAAATAGTTTCCCACATGTAACGAAATCTATGACCACTGCGCACATCTTCCCAAATAGTGTTCCAATGTCCTTGTAGAATACAAGGGTAAAACCATCAGGACTAGGTACTTTGTCATTCTCCATAGAGAATACCGTCTGCCTGAATTCTTTTGTTGTCATCCCCATCGTGAGGCACTCATTGTCTGTGCTGCTTATCTTTAGTCCTCTATCCAAGTTGTGTATATGAGTGGGGACTCGAGCTCTAGACATGCCAAAAAGCTTTTGATCAAAATCTACAAAGAGTTCCCCTATCTGATCCTGTCCCGTGATCAAGTTCCCATGTGAGTCAAACAGTGTTATCATTGGGATGAATTTTCCAGGGCTCTTGATCAGATCATGGTAATAATTTGTGCCTTTTTATGACAAAATGAGATGTTTGGCCTTTTTCCGACAAAAGGAGATGGTTGGCCTTTTTCCTCGGTGTGATGAAACCAAGAAATGTGAAGTGCATGAATTTGAAACCAATGAATTATTTATCAGTACTCAGTCAAGCTTTTCAAGGATCCAGTATGGTCCTCTGTAAGTGAGCTAAGGGCCAAAGGAGGGACAATCCCTAAGTCAACAAGTTGTGATTGTATCACTGAAGTCCTTCAATAAATATGTTGAGAGTTCCGTCCCTCCCACCTTATCCAATTAGAAGATGACATAATTAAAATCCCCAATTACAAGCCAAAGTTTAGTTAATCCAGTGCCAAAACTCCTCAATGCTTCTCATATGCCTCGGCGCCTCACAACAGTATATAGACCATAAACAAAGGTGCACATGAGCATATCCCACTGGTCTTGCAGATGACCCTAAGGTGTATGCACAACTCAAGAATACCCTAGGATATGAACATCCACTACCTTGGAGTCCCAAATGACTGCTAATATATCATTTTAATGGCCCCGAAGTTGTGAGCAAACTTCCACCTCCTGTAACTGTGCTTCATAAAAGCCTAAAACTTTGCTTAATCAATTTTACCTACACTACACCACATATAATAATTATGTTCTATCTGATAAACCTACTCAAAGCGTGTATTTTTATGGGATGGTTTGATCCGCCTATTTTCCAACATCCTAACTTCAATTCCCACCGTAGGTGGGTACTCGCCTACCACCGCCGTCAGCTCCCTTTGAGGTCCCGGGAAGCTCGGAAATAGGGTTTGAGTCATGAAATTGAGAGTAAACAAGAACAAAAGAACATAAGTTGTTGTCATGTACGAGTCGGTTAACAATTCAATGAGAACTACAGAAGAAGAAACATGAGAAGAAGAAGAAAGACGTACAGTCCGGAGTGATTGATAGGTAGAAAGGTTTGTTTTCCTTGCGACGCGAAGGGAGAGGAGGTCTGTTCAACGACAAGAGGAGGTGGTCGGCAGCAATCGAAGGGTTAATTATTTACTGGAGGATTATTTTTTTACTGATTAATTAATATTAGAATTAATGAATGAGTGCGATTATATAAGATGAAGGGATATGATTTGGTGTATAAATTTTTGTACACATAAAGGTTTCTATGAGGCCCCTCCCTATATATATACTCCATTTGTCTCAATTCAACCTTCACACTTTACTATTTGACACTATTCATTCAATAGTTAACTTTGACCACATATTTAAATAGATATATAAGCAATAATATTTTTATAGTGTGATATTATTGGATTCATTGTAACAAGTAATTTTAAAATATTATATTTTTATTTATCGTTATCAGTGGTGAAACTAGGGCTGGGCGAAAGGGTGCGCCCGCCTCCACTAAGTTCCTCGAACAAGGTGTTTTCCAGTTTGTAAGGTTTGGACAGAGAGAAAAATGATTTGCTCTCCCCTACCTTTATAGCTCCGCCTCTCTTTAAAACTTATGAAGTTTCAAATTTTCAATTCTGGTTTTTAGAGGAAGAAGAAGATCTGGAGAAAATGATGTTTACCTTTTTTATTCTGAGATCTTGGGTTCCCTAGAGAGGAAGATATGTTTTGAGAGGAAAAAGACGGCATATTCGCTTTCCTTCCTAAATAAATGACTGAAATAAAAAAAAGTAAAATGCTTAGATGAATCTCAATTCTTTGGAAAGTGCAAATATAACCCTCATTTTTTTTCAAAAATGCTAATATACCTATGACTGATTTTTAAAAGTGCAGATATACTCATGGCCAGCCAAAATATGTAAACTTATACTCGAGTACCAGCTTTTTTCCTCCTAATATTTTTTTGGGTATAACTGCTCACTTCAATGACTTTGGGTACAACCGCACTTTCAAAAAACTTGGGATTATATTTGCACATAACAAAAAACTGAAAATTATATAATCACTTTGTTCTGGAAAAATTAAATGGCTGAGAAAGGAAATGAATCAAGTGGAATATTTTATGGGTTGCACAAATGTGAACTTAACACCAGTCATGATGTTTATAGAATTGTATACTTTGTTTTAAAAGTTTTGTTTTCTTCTCCTAAAATATCAACACATCCTCTCGAAAACTTGATTCCTTTTTCCTTTCTAAATGATTTTCTTCCAATTGTGTTGCATGTAATTGAAGCTAATTTTGACAAGTGGCATGATTAAGATCGAAAATGTAAAATTAGATTCTTTTAGTGTTTTATTTTAATATTATTTGTAAGTTTTTATGGTTAGATTTTCACTTTTTAAAATTATATATATATATTTATTTAGTTTTCAATTTTTATTAGTTTTAATTTTATAATTTTAAAATTTATTAACTATATTAGTTTTAAATCTTCCCCCTCAAATACAACTCTAGTTTTTCCATTAGCCATTATTATACCACTAATAGAGACCATCCTATTAAAGGCGGCAATAGAAGGCGGTTCCAAGGAAAAAAACATGGAACTGCCTTGGTGAAGGGTTTCTGAACTATTTGTGGCTCCCTAAAATCAATCAAAGGCTGTTAAAATGCCAATTATGGCAGTTTTTATAGAAACGCCTTAATTTGTGTTAATTAAAGGTGGTTAGCATTATAACCGCCTTTAACTAGTACTAATGAAAGACGGCTGTGTCAAACTACCTCTGATTATCTATTTTTCTGAGTTCGGAACCGGGGTCCGATATCAGTTGCAAGTTCGTAACTGCTGGCCTTTACCCTTTACTAATGGACGATAGTCCTTCGAAACTTGGAAAGTTATCGGGCCCCTGTTCGAAACTCGGATGAGTGTTAATTTAGATAGCATTAATTATGGTAGTGGGTTCTGAGTTCGAAACCCACTCTGTATATATGTAAAAAAAATGGTGCCCAATTCTTTTAATTCTTACAAACAATCAATTTGAAGAGTTTTCTCCCATTTCTAGTCCATTGTTGAAGAAGCAAAGTTAATGCATTAAAGTGCATCATTTCCATTGGAGAAGGTAAATTATATTTAAATTTATTGCTTGAAATTATCTTGAAATCAGGGTTTCATATAAATGTTGAATTAGGGTTCGTATATAGGTTAATTAGTGGTGGCTTATAATTATTGTTGTGAGAATGCTAATGGGTTACATTGTAATTGACTTGTAGGGTAATTGATCAGAATGAACTCATTGGTATTGATCTTAGAAAATCACACGATTACATGCCGTTGGTTGAAACGTTTGTTACGTTAGCATTCAAAGATTCGTCCAAACAAGGTTTTTTGCGAGCACGATGTCCGTGTAAAGATTGTAGAAATGTTTTTTATTTAGGGAGGAAGAAATTGCAGGAGCATCTCATATTGAAGGGTTTCCAACTACCTACACTTCTTGGATATGACATGGAAAGTTGGAGACACGTCTCGTACAAATGAAATGAATAACAAGAATTTGGATGATGAGTTAGATGGGAATGCAGGATTTGATGAAATGGTGGAGGATATTGAAAGAGAGTTCAAAGGTAAACCATAGGTCATACAAGCTTTACTTGACGTTAAAGAGACGTTGTAATACAATGGTTCAAAATATTTGACATTGAATGCGACTTTGAGGATAATGAATTTGAAGGCCAAATTGGGGTGGACCGATAAATATATGACCGAAACTCCAGAAATTCTTAGGGAGTTTCTCCCCGAAGGTAACATGATACCGGATATGTTGTATGCAGCAAAAAAATTTCTCTGCCAGATGGGATTGGAAATGGAAAAAATACATGCTTGCTTAAATGATTGTATGTTATACCAGGGGAAAAATAGATGAAAATCGGTAAACACGTCGGGTATGTGGTGAGTTTCAGTCAAAGTTGAAGAGGGGTGCAATTGTGGTGGACGCATAAGTGTTAACTAAAACAAAGAAAAGAGCACCGGCAAAAGTGATGTGGTACCTCCCCATTGTTCTCCGACTTAAGAAGTTATTTGCGTGTAACGAAAATCCAAAATTTATGCGTTGGCACGCGAAGAGGGATTGGCCGATGGATGATGTGATTAGACCTATGTCGGATGGTGAGCAATGGAAAAAATTGATGCTTCTTACCCCGAGTTTGTCTCAAAACCCAGGCATTTAAATTTAGGCTTATATACTGATGGAATGAATCCATTTGGTAATATGGGTAGTGCACATAGTTATTGGCCTTTTATATTGGTTATCTACAACCTTTCGTCAAGGTTGACAATGAAACATAAGTATGTTTTGTTATATGTGATGATTTCTAGTCCTAGGGAATTGGGTAATGATATAAATGTGTATCTTGCTCTTCTCGTCTAGGACTTATTGACTCTATTTAATAAGGGTGTTTGAACATATGAAGGTAGTGTCAAAGATTTCTTTACATTGAAAGAAATGTTAATTTGAACTATTAATGATTCCCCCGCCTATGGTAATTTGTCCGGTTACTCAGTGAAAGGTCACCTCACTTGTCCCATGTGTGAGAAGGAGACTAATTATCACTAATTGAAACATGGTTGCAAAATTGTATATCAAGGTCATCATAGGCTTCTTCCGGAGGACCATTCATGGCGATTGGCAAAAAAAAGGTTCAATAGGGAAGTAGAGGCTAGAGAAGCACCGGCTGCACAAACAGACACTGAGATATTTGAAACATTGAATAATTTTGGGAAAAAGAAACGCAAAGTGGCTGTGGATTGGAGTTGGAAGAAATACTCCATTTTTTTCCAGATTGCCCTATTTGGAGCAATCATATTTTAGATTTTGTCTAGATATGATGCACATTGAGAAAAATGTGTATGATTATTTGGTTGGGATGTTGTTGTCTACCCCTGGAAAAACAAAGAACGACCTTAAGGCTCAGTTAGATTTAATTGAGATGTGAATTAAGTAGAACTTAGGGCCATTTAGTTCTAGTGACAATGGTTACTTTCCTTCTTCTTGCTATTCTAGGAGAAGAAATTATTGTTTGAAATCCTTAATAGTGTGAAGGTTTAGGCAACGTGTTTGTCCAACATCAAGTACATATGTGGCGGTTAAGGAGCTGAAGTTGGTTGGGTTGAATTCTCATGATTGTCACAATCTAATGAAGGAATTAAATGCTATTGCGATTCGATCTACATTTTCATCCCATGTAATATTGTGCACTTCGAAGCTATGTTTGTTTTTCAAGTCCATCTATAGCAAAAACATCAGTGTCTCAAAGTTGGACCAGTTGCAATCAATGATTGTAGAAGTTTTGTGCCGTATGTAAATGCATTTCCCCCCTCTTTCATTGACACAATGGTCCACTTGTGTGGGAGATAAAGCTTTGTGGCCCTGTGTTTTTGAGGTAGATGTACTCGTTTGAGTGACATATTATAATATTCAAGAATTTTGTGAAGAATCAGTATAGGGCTGATGCAAGCATTGTACAGAGGTATGTGGCAGAGGAGGTCATCAAGTTTTGTACTGATTATTGAAAGGAGGTCAATTCGATTGGAATTCCAACTCATAGACGCAGGGGATGGTTGGAAGGTCATGTGCTTAGCTAGGGGAAACTTTTCAGCTCTCGTGCGGAATATGTATGTACTACCCATCTATATCGGAATCATGAAGACGTTGTCCCATATATATAGAATCTAAATGGATGCCATTAGATTTTCCAACCTGAAATTCAATGAAGCTCGGGTGCTACAATTATACAATGGGATTTTTGCGTCATTGTTGCGTGAGCACGTAGCAGTGGGTGATCATCCTACGCAATTTTAGTGGTTGGATCGTAAACCAATGGATACTGTACTTTCTTATGGAGCGTACGACATCAAGGGTTTTACATTCAGCACGAAAGAAATTAATTATAAGGGTGTGCCTCAGAATAGTAGTGTGTCTCTCGTGTCCGAATCTTTGCATGTCGGTAATGGAAGTGAAAATAATCCTATGTACGCTCATCAGTGTTACTTTGGAATACTTTTAAATATCTGGGAGCTTGACTATGTGACTATGAGATTCTTAGTTTTTAAATGTCAATTGGTGGATTTCAACAATGGGCAACGAATTGAGAATTTTGGTTTTACCCTTGTCGACAGGAGTACTAGGGTCGGTTGGCGGTAAGATTATTTCATGCCGGAATCCCAAGCGCACCAGGTTTTTTATGTAGGGGATCCTTTTGATCCTAGTTGGGTGGTTGTTGTGGAAGGAAAATTGGTTTTGTTGAAGAACACGAAGTCGAAGAAATTCTTGGTTTTCGGTCAAAATACTACAACAGTTGGAATGGATGATGTTATCTTGCTTGAGGAGGACGATAATTCTCTGAATTTCTCAGTATGCCATAACGATCATGATGAGGGAATTCGGGTGGACATCCATGGTGTGGTAAGTCGTAAAAGGAGGAAAGCTAAAAAGGTTACCAAGAAAAGAAAGTAGAAGAAGTAGTATCATTAATTGTAATGGTTTTTGTTTTGAAGATTAATAACTTCAAATTAGCGTGATACGTCTACTTTGTTTAAGGAGTAAAACAAAGAAAGATTCGACTCATAATTCATACACCGATCAACCATCGATGTGGAATGGTTAAGACGAGGATGGTGGGTGGATGCGAGATGACGTTCCTACGCTCGTTGTCTTTTCTCAAATTTCAAAATCTTTGCCTTCGTGGCGGCGAACACCTTGCACACTCACTTGTAGAAATATCCATCGCCTTTGAAGTAGGCTTTCTTCGAATCTAAATCAGGTAAACACATAGACATAATCATCTAAAATAACATACAATAATTGAAGAAAATGTAAGGAAAAACAACAATTCGATTACTTTCATCAACTCTCAGCCTCTTGCTCGGCTCCCAACCCCTTGAGTTTTACAGAACCATTAATGATCAACTAACATCCACCTCTTATTTCCAAAGTAGGTCATGTCTAATTAGTTTAGCATTTTCTCCTCATCGGCAATTTTCAGCCCCTCGACTTTCTTCAATAATTTCGTTATAAAGTTCTCCGTAAGGGAGACTCCTCACCACCTTTGTTGAGGTAGAAACCCAAACCATGTGCCTTAATATATCTGGCCCGGGGTTAATTTTCCCACCCTCTATTATGAAATAAAAATAACATCAAAGTGGTATAGTTGGGCTCGGTGATGTGTTCGACAGTCGGAACTAGACTTCTAGTAATCATTTCATACACAATGTGTTGATTTATTGTTAAATGATTGGGAGAAAAAGTCCCGGACTTACCCAAATCTACCGTATCACGTTGGAAATACCTAACACTACATTGGATAGGGTCAACATATGGGTAATCAATAAGCAGTGGAAATATTTTCTTATGGTAACGTCGTCCAATGAACCCTCGAGGTCTTCTAGATATACGTTTTCCGGGTTCCTATCCGGGCAATCTAGGGTCATTCAAAATCCATTGGTGAATAGAAATATCAACCCCAACCCTAGTGGAGTAATCACCATTCCCAACCTCGCGGAGATTTCTATAGAATTGACAACACAAATCAAAATACAATGCTTCGTTACACGAGAGAAACATTTCTGCATATTGGTCTTAAATTTTTTCTAACGGATCAACTAATCCGATTCTCAAGTACTCATTGAAATAAAAAACATACCAATCAAGTAACTTCCCTTTCATACATAATTGATTGTACCTAGTTTCTGCGGGCAACAAAACAAATTTGAGTTGATCATACTCGAGATTATTGCCAGTGGATCTTGAACAAGGGATGCATGTTGAACCACCTCTTACTATTGTCAATACTTTGGCTTTGTGATCTTTTGATGTGGATAGCGGATAAAAGTGCTCTAATTTGAAATTGCACTGTAGCGTTTTAGAATGTGGTTGAAATGAGAATAGACTAACTGATTTGGGGATTTTTTTTATCATACAAAGAGCGGGTTCTGAATCCGGAATTGATAGCCTCTTATTATATGAAGAGCCGATCACTATATTCCGAGTTCATAAATAAATAATCGTCTCTTCACAACCAGGAGCCAATAAGCTTCCTAGTTCGGAAAGATTTAATTCTAGAAATAATGTGCGCTTTATTTTGACTTGAGAAGGGTTGGATTTGCGAGTCCAATTTGGAACCCATTTTTCCAAACTCGGAACACAAGTTGAACCTGTAGGTCAATGCGATCCGATTTAATTACGAGCTTGGAACTCTTTCCTTGGTTTCTTTTATATAAAGCCGACCCAGTTCCGAGCTGGAACCGAATCGGCTCGAATGGTAAATTTAGGAAAACAGGAGATTTGAATGGAAATTGATTGGGTAGCATATTAAAACATTAAAGTTCTTCACATCATCATTGAAACCTAACACATAACACAACAAAGTGAGCAAATTTTAAAAACCGACCATGTAATTGGCCAAAATTAATGCATAAAAACTAATTAATCATTCAAACCTTAACAATAAAAATCAATTCTATCTAGAAGTCTTCAAATTTATCCAAAGTAATCATCCCTCATGGTTTAATAAAAAAAATGATAATCTAGAAGTAAAAAGCCCTAAACATATCGATTTTGTGGTCATCCCCTCGGTTCCCACCATGAACAGTCCCCGCCTCGGCATCTTTCTCACTGTCTTTCAAAACCAAGTCGAATTTTTGTGGCTCTTCATATTTGCTTAGTTCTAGTTAAAACACCCGAGCCTCCATGAAATGTTGATGCTGGACATCGGCTCTAGCTAACATTTCAGGGGTCTGTTCCACATCGCCACATATGGAGTTTAAGTACCATCCTATAGTAGTCTTCCAACTGCTTTGGGAACCTACACAACAACAAAAAAAATCAACATAAACAATTAGTAAAAATTCAGTTACGTGTTTACATTTTACTACAAAATAGTAAAAAATGTTATAAACTTACGAGATCCCGAGCCCTCAACTCTATCAAGTTCCGACTTTCTTGCCCTTTTGCATTTTTTGCTGCCTGTCACGGAAAAACCCACTGCTCCAATTTATTGTTATCGCCGATCCTCAATTTTTTATGCTGAAACCATGCCTTGTTATAAAACTCTAATCGGACGGGTCGATCATTCGCCTGGACACCGGCCTTCTTGAGCATGGCAGTGATCAAACCACAGTAGGGGAAATATTTTTTTGGATTGGAGGCCTCGAGCATAATCATAGTAATGGTATATCCAAGGTTTATCTTCACACCCTTCATCAGATAGTATAATAGCATAAGATTACCAATGATCTTCTCACATGTCTGTCCACCAGTGGGCAAAACATTCAAACATACCCACTCATTAATGAGTCTCTGCTCTACCGTTAAAACACCTATATCATAGCACTACGCTGGCCCCGGGGTACTAATTTTTATATTGACGTATTTCCTAGCCATGGATATGGGGTCTATAGGGGTAGCTTCAGTGACCGATAACAAAATTTGTTGGTGATAGATGTCTACCGGGTCTTGGGGATTGTTGGGTCTCAATTTCTTGGGGGATGTGTAGGAGCTACCTAGGGCATCGTTTATTGTGTACTTAGTAACAACAATTTTGTTCCATTCACCTTAGTTACATCATGATTATTCACACTTTGTCCTAGATTAGCATAAAATTGAATAACCTCATCCACATAAACATTTTTTCTAAACATAGAAAATTCTCGAGATGTTGATCTTTGAAACAATCTAATAAATAGTTTAGGCTCAAATCATCAATTGATTATGCATGAATTAATTTATAATTAATAACCTTACGATGGTAGAATTTGACATATCTCTCCGTTGCTTTGTTTTTGAAAAACTGCTCCGACGGCTCGATCTCAGTGATTGGTCGATGGCTCCGGTCACTTGCTGCGACAGTACTCTTCTTTGTGTATCTAGCCCTTGATATTGTGATTGGATTGGTAATTTGGTGAAGGTCCATCGGGTTAGGGTTTTAATGGGGAGAGGGAATTGGGGAGGGCTTTTGAAATGTCGAATGAATTGCATGAAATTTGGGCCTTTTTTTAATATTAAAACATGTTCCGAACTCGGAACCTATTTGTAGAGTTAATTGTAAAGATCCGTATTCTCTTCTGAGTTCGGAACCTGAATCTGACGGGAAAAAAAGTCATACATTCATGATTTCAAAGGTTAATAAATACCCTAATAAAACCCGCCAAGTTCCCACCATTTCTCCCCAACAAAAACCTCCGAAACCCTCTCAACCATTTCTCTTCATCTATTCTCCATGATTTCTTCAAAGCTTGATGGAAGGTAAGTGTTTATACTAACTACTCCTACATTCCCCTTCTATTTTCTTTTTTCTAACCTCATTTTCACATTTTTGAGGGGGGAGATCATCAATAAGGCCTATTGCTTGAAGGTGAGCAAGCTTTCATGAAATTGAAGCTCCTACCTATCCATTGTTAAGGTTAGTGTTGTAAAATCCTAGATTATTTAAAGCTCAAAAATGGATTCTTGGATGGTTCATTTTTTTAGGGCTATTGAATATATTGATTGTTATTGAAATCCTAATGATTGTGAGCTAGGTCGTACCCCCGGTTGTGAAAACCTAATTATTCATTTTTTTATAGTGAAAAAATTGGAAGATGTTAAATACCGATGTCATGTGTAGTATACTCTTCCTAAACTTTGTTCTATGAAGCTAGTGTCATGATGGATTGAAGAATTTTGGGTTGTAGGTTATATAATGTCTAAGAAACGGCCTCGTGATGATGCGTTACGTTTGAAAAAATCCCATCCCGCGACATTGGGATTTGATTGTGATGACGATGACGTATATGACGAGGTAGGAATAGTCAAAACACATTGTAGAACATTAGAACATAGGATGGATATAAAAGAGTTAACTCTGTTGGTTTTCAACAAATCGGCCAAGTGTTTTTCTAAAAATCGTGCAAAGCGGTCTAGTTGGGTCGTGAAATTTGGAAGAACAAGGGTAAACATTCGATATGATAGTTGGAATGAGGCACTGAAAGACTAAAAGGAGACCCTATGGATGGAGTGCAAGGTACCGTTACTGGCCATAGTGTTCTTCGCCACCTAATTTTCGATTATCTTATTCTACAAAGTTACTTTACCCTATTTTAACACCTATCATTCTAAATCCTCATAGAGTGCCTTTGAAATCGATGCCCTAGATATGGTATAAGAAAGAAGACAACGATCATGATGTGCAAGAGTTGGTGGGAACACAAATATACTTTGTCTAAGGACTACATATTTTCTTTAGAGAAAGGTAATCGGCCATGGATAACATACCCATACATTCAACCGGAGAGTTGGCAGATCAACAAGAGAAGAGCTTTGGAGAATGATTCTACCGTTAGTAAAGTAAAATTAAATTTACAAAGTATTTAGATTAAGGTGTATTTAGTGTTGATACGTCTTTAACATAGGGTATGAGGAAACAAAAATAATGTGTTTCCGGTTTGAATCATATTCCTCACCGATTAAGCCGTTGGAGGTATGGATTGGCGGCAATGAAGTTAGTGGAAGAACGTCTTGAGAGATGTTGAAATTGCAATTGAGGCCGGGATGACCAAAGAAGAGGCAAGGTCTAAGGAACAACCAAGGATGTGGATGAGATTGAGAGGTGTGATCTATTCCTCAAAAGCCGACAAAACAAGGAGGGTATGTATGAGAAGGAGGATGAAAAAGAAATTGCAGAACGAGTGGCAAACCGTTCAACTCTTTTTTTACTAACATATTTCCCCTTCACATGTGCTAACCTATTACTATAATTTTTATACTTAGGAAAAATTAAAGAATGATGAATTGGAAGGGAAATTCATACCCATGTTTAAGCACGATATCCTTTGTTAGGAGATTAGGTGTTCTCTTGACCCAACGAGAGGTGTTTAGAATTACTCGGTAATATGGTTGTTCACAACTATAGAGGATCCACACGTTGCAAGAACATGCGCTTAAACAAGAGAAACGAATTCGGCAACAAGACATTCTCTTTCAGAAGTTGATTCAACACACCGGGCTTGTTGTTCCCGAGAACTTAGATGATTTGACACCCGATTGGACTCCGCCATCAAGAGGATCACACCATTTTCCAAAATATGTTGAGATTAATTAGGAGGTAATTATTCGAACTCCTATAGACGAAGTCGACAATCTCGACAAGGTCATACTCGCAAGTGATAAATAGGTATACGTTTAACTTTACCAAATTGTTTATATGAATTTTGTGTCATTTTTGACAAATGTAATTGGTACAATGTAGGGTTCACATGTGTGTGAGCTCTACATTGATCAAGACATGGATGGTAGATCACTCCACGTAGTTGATGTAGTTTTGCATGAGTCAATGAAACATCATCACACCGTACCATTGGAGAAGGTTTGTCGAGAGTTTCCCTGGAAAAGGCATTGGTGAAGGCCGCCCCGTTGCCAATTCAGGACGGACAATACAAAAATGGTTGTCCCGCTCGTGGAATGTTTATTTTGTGGCAACGTCGATTAATTTATGACAAATATATAAAGGATTGACATTTGAAAGTCACACGGCCAACAACACCTAAAGCGGTCCAAACTACACCAAAATCGGTCTAAAGGACACCTAAACCGATCCAAACAACACCATACAAGAATAGATATCCGAATCCAAGAACACAAGTCCTGAAACACTTAACACTCTTCGTACGAGTGCTATACAATTGGCTCCAACCACATGAACGCAACTCAACTTATGCATTTTTAGCAACGATTGGGTATTTGGTTGGAATTACGAACTTGGAAATTAAAATCACCAAAAATAATAGAACGCATGAATTTACAGAGGAGGACCGGATTATGGGACCGAAACGGGAAGTCCTCACCCAAAAGGATTAAAATTCGGCTCCGAATTTGGTTTCGAGTGAGGAATGATGTTCCAAGTTAAGAACGGACCTTCTCGGCCGATGGAGACTACAATGGTCATGAGTTCGGAACCGATTAAATGCGGTTACTCCGCCCTTTTAAAGACGGTTGCTAACTGCCTTTAATGGGTGTTCCAAACTCGGATTGTACTTCCAGAGCCTGTGGAGGCTGCCTGGCCTTTAATAGGTGTTTTTAAAGGCGATTATGGGAACCACCTTTAATTGTTATCGATCAAAGGCGTGACCAGAGAAGACTCTTTGAAAGTGTCTTCTGTGGTTCGATATAACCGCATTTAATGGGCTCTTCCCCTACTAGTATACGTAGTTAAATATATTAACGGTAAACATGTTTCTCGATAATCGTGATTTTTTTGTGAAGTTTGACCTGTTACGAAGAAGAGAGTACGGAGGAAATATTTAACTTGAAAGTTTCAACATCCTCTTAACTTATATTGAAGGAAACCCATAAAAGACAGTCGTATATATGCTGATGTTATTAGCAGAAAAGGATCCGTATCTCCGTCCAAGTTAAAGGAACCGTTAGCAACAACGTACGTGATAAGTTTAATTACCCAACACATCCCTTTCAAAAGCCTGAAAGATTCTGGGATGCCATCATTTTATAAAGCAAGATAAGCTATGGCGACCCGGCTTTATTCAGTAATAAATAAATAAATGGCCATTTCTTTGCATGCAAGTACCAAGTCCTTGTCCAATCCCAACTTGATGCTTCCCACGAATTCTAGCCGCTCAAATCTAGCCAAGTGTACACACGTCGTCTTGCAAGAATCAATGACCTTAAAAGCCTAAAGGGAGTACATGTAGTGTACCAGAAAATTCAATTTCCAGTCTGCAAGAATGGGACAGTACACTTGTTACCCCTTCTTCCAGGTATAGAGACGTAGACAGAAGATTGAAAATCGGACGGTTAAATATATATTCAGAACGGGATCATTGATCAGAATCAAGTGCAGAGGGAAATGGAAAGATACGAGGTTATGAGAGACATTGGTTCCGGCAACTTTGGTGTTGCGAAGCTGGTGAAAGATAAATGGAGCGGTGAGCTTGTCGCCGTCAAGTATATCGAGAGAGGTCAGAAGGTCTGCAATTCCTTCTTTCTTTCTCCTCTTTGCTGCTTAATTCTGCCATTAATTTCCTGATTAACTAGGTTAATGTTTGTTGATTAAGACTTCTCATTCTGGTTAACTAATGTTGTTTTCGCATGATTTAGATTGATGATAATGTGCAGAGAGAGATCATGAATCACAGGTCCTTGAACCACCCTAACATCATTAGATTCAAGGAGGTAACTTTTTGCTCATCACTTTCTGAATGATGGATGTAGACTAATGAAGACTTTGCTTTATGATTGTATTGGAAAATTTTAGGAAACATGACTGTTTTTCAACTTACAAATTGGGCAAGAATGAATGTGTAGTAATTCTTGACACACAGGTCTTCCTCACGCCCACTCATCTAGCCATTGTCATGGAATATGCCGCCGGAGGTGAGCTTTTTGAGAAAATCTGCAACGCCGGCAGATTCAGTGAAGATGAGGTGCCCTTACTTCATTTTTGATGATGATCAGATTTATTAGGCTTGTTTTCAATAAGAATATGAACCTCAGTTTGGTACTTGATTCCTTTCCCAATTGCTGTTTTGAGTAGTATATAACACGTGCACTTGTCACAGGCAAGATTCTTCTTTCAGCAGCTCCTCTCAGGAGTCAGTTACTGCCATTCAATGGTACGGTATCTTAACAATGGCTCCGTTTGAATGCAAAACTTTTCAATACATGTTTGACCATCAATACATAGTTCCCCTTCCCGTCTCAAAATTAGAGTCGAGTTTCTAATACAGTGTCTGCTCTTTAATGGCAGCAAATATGCCATCGGGATCTTAAGCTGGAAAACACCCTGTTGGATGCAAGCACGGAGCCCCGTCTCAAAATATGTGATTTTGGCTATTCCAAAGTAATATTTGTTCATAGTCTTCTTGAAGTTAGCATCAATTAGTTGCCATGCTTATTTTTTACAAGTGTGTCTCCTTTTGTTTTATCTTTTTGTTTGTGTCAATTTTCAGTCTGCTGTGTTGCATTCTCAACCGAAATCTACTGTTGGAACGCCAGCCTATATAGCACCGGAAGTATTTTCAAGAAAAAAATATGATGGGAAGGTGTCCATTTTACCAATAGTTCTGTGTCTTGCATTATTTTGCAGCATAATGGTTGAAACTGTTTGGCTGACTTATTCCATGGACACCATTATTATTATATAAAGATTGCAGATGTTTGGTCATGTGGGGTTACGCTGTACGTGATGCTGGTTGGTGCTTATCCTTTTGAAGATCCAGATGATCCAAGAAACTTCAAAAAAACAATTAATGTAAGTTACAGTCTTGGAATATATGCTGTTTAGTTCTTGTTAATTTAGCATTGACTTCTTCTAACAAGTTTATTTTGCTTAAACTTATGCAGAAAATACTCAGTGTTCAGTATTCAATCCCCGATTATGTTCGAGTTTCCAAGGATTGCAAACATCTTTTGTCTCGAATCTTCGTGGCCGACCCCGAAAAGGTCAAATTTTAAATTAAAAAAAACTCTTCCATTTCAAGTAGAGAGTCGTGTTTCTCCGTACGTTTACGGACTTCTAATAGTTGCATTCTCGCTTTGTCTTCAGAGAATTACGATTGCAGAAATAAAGAAGCACCCCTGGTTTTTAAAAACTGTAGTTCCAGAGTTCTTGGAAGGGGAAGAGGCGAGCCAAAGGGCCGATCATATTGCAAACCATCCTTTACAGAGCAATGAGGAAGTTGTGGCCATAATTCAGGAGGCAAGAATTACATCATCGAAAAAGGGGCCTAAATTACCAAACGGAGGAGATAATTTTGTGGGAAGCAGCAATGATTTTGATGATGAGGAGGATCTGGATTTTGATGCAGATTTGGATTTAGATGACACTGAGACAAGTGGGGATTTCGTATGTTCTCTGTGAAACATGGAAATGATTGTGTTTTCTTCGTGTTGTTAAATAAAATTGCCTCATTGAGCATCGAAGAGGCAATGCAATAGGCTGTGGTTAATGTTCCATATTATTAAAGATTGGAGTTCTATATTCCTCAAGTCAAATTAGCGTGGCGTGTAACAAAAGGTTGGAATCCCACGTTGTTTGTGAAGTATAATATTTTTATTGGACAACATTTTTCTTTTATTGATGAAGACACTCAGCAAGGATGAGTGGAGGAATTTATTTGACTCCTCTAACCAATCTGAAACCTTAATATACTTTACAAAAGATAGTTCGAGAGCCAATCTTGAACGAAGTTTTACGAAGATTCGATCGAGCTAACCTAGTGGGTTTGGGAGATTATTCATTGAGCTTCCTTCTCTAAATGCTCCACCCATGTGTGAGATTAATGAAGGGCAGACAATGAATACTCTTCCGGTTTCTTAAGTGTGTACGAAAATTCTAATTTGTCACAAGGGATTTGCATCTAAACTATGGAAACAAAATTTCTCTTCGATTGAGGAAAAGAAATCTCTCGGGTAATTGTAGATCTTGAAAATTTGTGCTTGTTCCTTCCCTAGTCGCCAATTTTACCAAGAAATCAGGTGCTTGATTCAATTCTTTGTTTATGTGTACAAAAGTAACAATCTGGACTAGTGTGATGATGGATTTCAGTTTTTGCACTAGCTTGATCAGAATCCAAGGACATGGGGCTTCACCATTGATTATTTGTGGCCTTCGAGCAATCCGACTATCTCCAAGTGGTTTGTTCTGCCTATTCCCCATGTCAGACCTGCAATATAGAGAAAATTTCAGCTTGCAATACTGAAGAAACCATCTGATTTTAAACCACTGAGCTCGCATGGATCAGATTAGAGTTGTGATCCTTCACAACAAATCCCATTCCAAGTTTTGATGCCGAAAGTGAAGCATCACAATTGATTTTCAATTTGTCCGAATCAGGTGGTTTCCACCTTTTCACATTTATCTTTTTAATTATCTTTTTCTTGTAGGGAGGTATCAATCCAACCGTAATTAGAGAACAATCCACATGCTAGTGTGTTTTGTGTGAAGTGTGAAGATCATATAACTCAAAGAGTGATGCTCTTCCATTTACTTAATGTGCTTCAAGTCCTTCCCTAATGGATTTTTCACTTTCCAGAGTTCCCAGCATACAATAGAAGGCAAGATTATACAAATTGAATGATGAGCAGATGATTCATTCTTCAAAGACCAATAAAACTTAAGTCTATAAAAAATTGAGCTAAAGTGAGGTACTATGATATGTAAAATTGAATGCATTTTGTCCCATATATAGAGTTCAGCAGGGCAATTATTAAAATAATGTGAAAGGTCATCTACATGATCACAGTGAGTACACTTAAAAGGAAGATTAATTCCCATAGACATAAGAATATTAGCAAATGGTAAGGATGATAGTAGCAATTTCCAAACCAAGACACTGACTTTTTTGGCAATGCATTATTCCAAATCTTAGAAAAAATGTCATCGGTTTCATTTTGAGGTCTTAAAGCATTATATGCAAGATTTTATTGAAAAATTTCCATACTGGTTTGGTTTCCATATCATGAAATCAAGGAAATCAGAAAAAATATATCTTCATTTATCACATTGCATATCTTATAATCAAGAAAATCCTCTAAAGTTGGAATGTAATTACCTTTTGCTTGCTGGAATTCCTTAACTGTCATAAATGGAAATGACACATGTACTTGATTTAACGTATCAATGAGTGGTATGCATCCTGACCAGTTTGATGTCCAGAATTTACAATCTCCGAGCCCAATTATAACCTGTGAGCTTTTCTCTGCCCTAGCATTTATGTTCATATACCTTGTCCATGTTTCTAATTTTCTAATAGATGGGGATAAAGACCACATAAAGGCTGGCCATATTGAAAGTCTTTTTTGAAGCATCCACCAGATCTTTGCTAAATATGAGTCAATAACCGATCCTAAATGTCTTACTCCTAATCCCTTTTCTAATAAAGGGTAGCATATTTTCTTCCAACTAAATTTTTTTTTGGCCCTGTTCTGTTTCTCCCCACGGAAAATTACTTAAGATTGATTTAAGTTTTTTTTATTGTGTGGTTTGTTGGAGCTGTGACTGCACATACATGTTGGGGTATGATTGTCAAGACCTGATTAATGAGAACAAGTTTTCCCCAAGTGGATAACCACTTGTTCTTCTAGTTGTTTATCCCATCACTCACAGAGTCGATGATTCATTTGAAATGTTGGTTAAGCTTCCTACTTCTGAAACTGATACACCTAGGTAAGAAAAGGGTAAATTACCTTGTTCCATTCCCGTTATGTCTTTAATTTCTCTTTTTTTACAATTACTGAGCTTACCTGCGTGGTAAGCACTATTTTTAAAATTTACCTTTTGTATTGTGGCCTGCTGGTAATTTTTTTTAAAAGATCACCAAGTTTTAAAGAAATGTTTTTGGTTGCTTTTAGAAACACAACATTGTCATCAAAGGTGTTCCATTATGAACCCCTTGTGTATCCATTAGGCTAAATAAATCTACAAAACGAAGGTTTTAGACAAGAAACCCAAAAAAATCTATCTAAACTCATTGTGATGTAAAACCAACAAAACCTATCAATTAACCATACAAAAGCTACTAATAAATGTGCTAAATGCATTGGCTAAGGCATGTTTCTAGGTGCGGATCAGCTAGTTATGTATTTGCTTGTATACTTGCTTATTAAGAAGATTGTGTGCCATCATGGGGGATACTTTGAGGAATGGAGGTGGTGTCGTGGAAGAACTGAAAGAATGTTCTCCAACAACATTTCCTTACTGTACCACCTTAGTAGGCAGGATAGCTTACAACTAGGAACTTATTTTACTATTTTACTAATGTAATAGGTTTACTATTTGACGTGATGTAATACTTCTTAGGGAAGTTTTATGGCCTAATGAGGGAATTTTCATTGTAATCCTTAGTTTTTGTATAGACTCAAGGTTAATGGAGGAAAATATTTTCATTGGCCTTTTAAACTAAGCTTTCATATCGTGTTATATTTAGTATTGCTAGTGTCACTTAGCATTGTATGTGTTAGTACTACAGTTCACGCTTTCTTTGGGTGGCTGATATGGGCATGACTCTGCAGATATCTTTTCTTCAATGCGTAATATTTATGTTTTTGCGTTCTTAGTTCCATAGCTAAGCGATTTGATGAGACGTCAAATGCATGTATTTTCCGAAGCATTTAACATCTCTTTTGTTATCTTTTTGTTGGAAGATTG
>JAULKM010000012.1:9437331-9464666 GCA_032355605.1 Rubia tinctorum | reverse complement strand
GATCTTTGAAACACAAGTGATAACATTCCCCATATGCAATAAATGTGAATGAATGAGTGAATGAGTCTAGGATCTATGAGTGGTTTGAAGGTGGAAACCAATTGCACCCAAGGCTTTGTTAATTGTGAATTTACCATCTCTTTACTAGTTTACTTTGATAGTTGTGTTGTCTTTCAATTCATAACTTAAAGAACGAACCAAAAACCCCCCTCTTTACATACTTTTATATATCTATCTATATATATCTTGGCTTATATCCACTCCTATATGTATGAACCCTTAGGAAAATCCCTCTTCTTTGTTGACAATCCCGACTTTCCAAACTATATACTTAGTTGTATTTAGTAAGAATATTGGGCTTAAAAATAGTATCTTTGAGAGGTACGGCGATGACCTCCCAGGAGGGCTAACCGAGCGCTGGGCGCGCAGGACATGGGTGCTACGTACCGAGCACTGGGCGCTGAGCATCGAGGGTGCACTGGCATTGAACGCAGGGGACGGGTACAATGCGCGCGGGCACTGCGCGGCCGCGCAGAGGCCACGTGGTGACAGGGTCTCTCGGGCGCCGGCGTGCGGGGTAGGGAGATCGGGGCACACAGGTGTGTGGTATGAGGGGCTGGCCATGCTTTCTCAGTCCAGGGACTTGTTTTCTTCATTGTTTTGGTGGCGCGGCCATGCGGTTAAGTGCCTGGGCCGCGCGCCTGGCCTTCTTCACCTGGTCGGTCGGCCGGCCGATCTTCGGTTGGTCTCCACAAGTGAACCGTTGATCCGATTCTGGTGTTCTTGTAGTCGATTTGATAGTGCTCGAGAAGAAAAATCCAATGGTCCCACCTTCATAGGTTGGTTCTTCTTGGATTTTTCCCGGAACTTGGTTCACACTTTCGAATCACAATTCCTCCACTTCTTTGTCTTCTACCACGTTTCGACTCGTGGCCTTCACTCTTCTACCATCCTTACGAATGGCCTTCAATAAAATACTCCAAAGTGCTTGCGAGCAATCTACAAATTAATCTTACAAACATGAATCTATATGCTCATAAGGACCAAAAATCAATTAGACTCAAACTAGGTTGCAAAATAAAAGATTTAGATACGAAAACCAAAAATGGTTATCTAAACCCCTTATGATGTAAACCTACCTAAATCTAGAAATCTTCCAACAAAAAGATAACAAAAGAGATGTTAAATACTTCGAAAAATATATGCATGTAACGTCACATCATGCTCCAAAAAAGGAAAAGAATCATCAAAGACAAAATGTTGAGCAATATATGTCTGGGAAGAAGGCACGTGATAACACAAATAACCCTTGTGTTTAGCACTATAACCTAGGAAGATGCATGCCATAGAATGGAATTCCAACTTGCTACAATTATAACGGCAAAGATAAGGATAACATAAGCAACCAAAAGAATTTAGAAAATTATAATCAGGTTGACTTTGATATAAGCATGCATAAGGAGACTTGTTTTTAAGAACAGGGGTTATAGTTCTATTACTCAGGTAGATAGCAGTATAAAAAAATGTTCCCAAAAGTTGATAGGAATATATGAATGTGCCAAAAGAGTCAAACCTTTTTTAAACATAATTCTATTACATTTTTCGGAAGCACCATTTTTTTAGGAGTGTGAGGGAAAGAAAAACAATGAAGTATGCCATTATTTTCAAGAAAATTTGACACATTTTGGTATTCGCAATCCCAATCAGATTGAAACGCTTTCATTTTAGTGGAAAACTGTGTTTCAACCATTGTTTTTGAAGACTGTGAAGGCAGACAAAACCTGAGATTTAGCGGCGAGAAAATAAATCCAAACAAATTTGGTGGAATCATCAATAAAAAAAGATGAAATATCGATTACCATTAAGAGAGGATACAAAGATAGGACCCCAAACATACGAATAAATTAAATCAAAAGGGTTCTCAGAAGCAATATCACAAGAGGATGAATGATGTCTATGGCTTTTTCCTAATTTACAGGCACTACACAAAGGTAATGATTTATTAGCATAAACAAGCGAATTAAATTCAGCTAATTGACGACACAAAACATATTCATGGGGATGAGCAAAGCGGTGATGCCAACAAGAAACAGAGGCTTGTTCACCAATGAAAACCCTTGGACTTGATGAGAGTGAACAAACAGGAAGCCGTTCAAACTATTTTCAATGATTCCCTTGAGTATTCTTGTGCCCTGGATATCCTTAACATTATAATGATTAGCATGAAGTTCTACAAAAACATTGTTATCTGGGCATAATTAACGGACACTAGGAATATTTTAAGAGACTTAAGGGACAACATGAGATATCATTAAGAGTAAGATATTTAGCAACAATTTTAGTAGATAAAGTAAGATTTCTAGTATGCGTAATGGGAAGAGACTGACCGTTTGCGGAAACAAGATTGTCACCGCCTGTGTACTCGGTCTGAAGGTTGAGGTTGGAGAGATCAGCCGTGATGTGATTTGTCACTCTGGAGTCGACCACTTATGGGTTAGTGATGGTGTAGAGGTTGTCCACTTACGCCGCATATGTACGTTTTCCGGAAGAGCTGTATGTGTGCGCCATGTGAGCCTGCTTTCCGACGGACTGACGGAGATGATTAGCGGCTCGAAAATTGGTGGTAGGGAAGGCAAACAGTTTCAACCTTTGTTGGAAGTTGTGAGCTTCATGTATCTATTTGTCACAGATCCAACACAATAATGCGGGGATACTCACTGGTAGGGGTAGACTCCGTGTTAAGGGTCACCCTCTTAAGGAGATAACCTTGCGATCTATGCGTGCTAGAATGTCACAGATACCGCCTAGTTTCTACGAATGTTGCACTCAGATTTGTAGTTATATGCACACCAAACCTTTAGCGGGGCGTGAGAGAGTATGCTAGCTGAAATACATGAGTTTAAAATGGGAGCAAAGCTTCACAATACAAGCAACAAGAAAGCAATATAAGGCCCGAAAACTGAGGAGCAAATTCTAGCTTTCAATATATTGTAAAAATGTAACCATATGTGGATAACTCAGTACTCCACATATATGGTGTACATAAGTAATTACATGTGCTAGGTACAAGAACAAAAGGGAGGAAAACCAAAATAAGGGCATGTAGGCTTGGACCTCCAAGAAATAATTAAGCTAAGCTACTAGCTAACTTATTACAAGAAAAAGAGAAGACTTCTGGCACAAAGAGCTTGGAACATGTCTTCTCAGGCCGTGACTCAAAACTTAGTGTGCTGGTCTGGTCCATTCACGTTTCTGCCTCCTGCCTTGTGGAACAACAAGAGGTTACTGATGTGAATGATGACTCGTCTTTCCCCGTTGAGTTTCACAAGGTTTAGCTTGTTTAACCAACTTGAAACGGGAAGTTTAATGGGGAGCGCCAGCCGGCAGATACATGTTTAGAATCCAGATCTTCTTGGCAACTGATGAACGCTTCCTATCCTCCTTGCTAAACAAATCTTCATCTCTCGCAGCCGGGGAGCAACCCACAACATGCTCAATCTCCTGAATTTCTTTGCAAAGATCCTCAGATCCATCGGGAAAACCCATTGTTGGTGTAGACCTTTTTGACCCTTCATTTCTGTTCTCCCCACTGATATCTACTGAACCACTGTCCTCATCTTGTCTTAAGCACTGGACGAGCTGCAAAGCCGAGAGTTTATCCCCCGGATGATCTCTTTGCAGTCATTTTAACCATGCATGGATCTTTGCCTAAGACGTAAAAGCAATTTCTGAATGGGTATACGACAATCTGTGCATCTCTCAGGAAATCCATGTCGAGAACTAACCCGAAGTCATCCATTTTAACAACATGAAAATCCGTTGTGGTCTCTATGGTGCCAAAGTTGACCAAGCATCGCCTCGCAATGCTTAGCACTAGTTGGGCTTCACTGTTAACAACCTTCATCCTGCCCACAACTTTCTCCAACTTGAGCCCCAATCTTGATGCCATCGTTTCGGAGATACACACATAGCTAGCTCCAGTGTCGACATCACTCATATGGGTTTTCCATTCACGCGCAAGTCTATATGCATCAATTCTGCATCTTCCTGTTGCATCGGTTTCACATAGACTATCTCAGGTTTGTCAAGTTTTGGTGCGGTCTACTCCTCTCTGCTTGACTGAGCCACAACTCTCCTCTTTGCTCGTACTTCAACAACCACCCGACCGATCTCAGGCTCCGTTGACGATTCAACCACCCTGGCTCTATTGATCCCACCATGGAATTACACCGCAAATTTAATGCCCCCATGAAGCATGGTTCTTCCTCTTTGGGCCCAGACTCTTCAATCGACTCCTCATGAACTACCTCGCTCAGTGCTTCCCTGATTTGTCTCGAGTCCTCAAGCAACATAGCAGTTATTCTGTGCTCTGTTGGAAAATCAACATGGACACCCTTTGCACATCCCGCACACAAGTTGTGCCTTTCCGTTCTACTATCCTCCCCACCTTGGTTTGGACTTGACTGAACTAGTCGCACTTGCACTAGGACTTCCTCCATTTCTTCCCAAACCCGAATTGAGCCTGTAGCTACCTTTACCACTCAGACTGGGTATAAATTTACTCCCCACCTTGAGAGAACTCTCACCCGCACCATTGCCCACCTTGACAACAGTAGAACCGTCCACCTGCCTATCAACTCTTTGCAATCCTCCACCCCCATAGTCATCTAAACTTTTGACGAATGTCACCGCTAAGTTATAGTCAGTGCAACGAGCTCTCCTTAGCTTGATTCTAGCCCATGGCGTCAATCCTTGGTTGAAGTCATGGAGTTTTTATTCCTCCAGATAGTCAAGCAAGTCGAGCATGCAAGCCTAAAAACCCGACATGTATTCCCTTATACTATCGGTTTGTGTCAAGGTTCTGAGTCTCAACAACGCCTGTTTCTTCATGTTAGTGGGGTATGAATTTTTGCTTCACCTTGAGCTTCAAATCATCCCATGTATCGATGGCCAAGAGACCTTCCTTTATCTCCGCGTCCTGGGAGCGCCACCACACCATTGTGCAGCCCTCCAAGTACATTGTTGCAATAGTGACTTTCTCAACTTCCAAATTGTTTTGTCCACCTTTAAGTATTGTTCCATCTCATACAAGAAGTTATCAAGCACTTGTGCATCACGTGCCCCGCCGTATTTCATAGGATCAGGGACATACCGTCTGTGCATAGCACGAACACCACCGCCACCGCCCCTACCTTGAGACAAGTTGGCCACAACTTGCATGAGTACACGCACGTCTCCACCAAGCTGCTCGATGATGTCTCACATCTCAGCAATGTTGGACTCACGAGATGCCTAGGCTTCACTCAGCTCAGCGATCTCCTCATCTTGACATGCAACCTTTGCATTGGCCACCTCGATGTCTTTACTGATAATAGTAATATCAGTTTCCATCTTATCCACATGGTTAACTATGCTCCCGGACCCTTGCACCTCACCAAAAAGAGCTCTCTCAATGTTCTCCAACTGATCTATCTTCTTTGTCATAGTGACGGCCTCTTTCACTATGCGCTCAAAGATTTCTTGAGCTCTGATACCAACAGTCATGGGTCACCCTCTCAAGGAGTTAACCGTGCGACCAAGTCATCCTAGAGTGTTACGGCTACCGCCTAGTTTCCACGCACGTCGTACTCATCTTGGTTACTCTCAATACACCAAGCCTTTAGAGGGGTGTGGACGAGTATGCAGTGGAAATACAGGAGTTCAAAATGAGAGCAAGGTTTCACAACACAAGCAACAAGAAAACAATATAAGGCCCGGAAACTGGGAAGCAAATGCTCATTTTCAATATATTGCAAAGAGGTAACCAGATGTGGGTAGCTCAGTACTCCACATATATGGTGTACGGAAGTAATTACATGTGCAAGGTACAAGAACAAAAGGGAGGAAAACTAAAATAAGGGCACGCAGGCCTGGACATCCAAGAACTAACTAAGAAAAGCTACTTGCTAACTTATTACAAGCAAAAGAGAAGACTCCTGGGACAAGGAGCTTGGGACATGTCTTCTCGGGTCGTGACTCAACACTTACTATACTGCCCTGGTGGGCAATCGGACGCTGCGCGCACGGGCGTTGGGCACAAATGGCTCGGGCATTGTGCATAGTGTGTCGCAAGCGCAGAGGAAGACATCACAATCCATGAGCAATTAGGCGAGTGACACAGGATAACCCAAAGTTGTGTATGTCGCGGTTTAGGGACACCAGTTCACATGCACGCATTGAGCATCCCGGGACCACAACACGGTTGTGGTATCTGTTCGGGCATGGGGTTGCGTCGAGGTTGAGTGATAAGTCTGACCTCGTAACACTCCGGCAGAGAGTTTCAGGCAGCAACAACGCTTATCCAATGAGAAACAATGGCAAGCGAAAAAGAGTTGTCGGCACGGGAGTCAAGAATACGTTGTTCTTCTGAAGAAGGAGACCGAGCAGCTCATTCGAAGAAACTATATCCAGCCACATGCTCAATGCAGTTTCAAATGCACTATTATCAAACCCCAATCCAAACAACACGAACGAAACAAAAACCTTGTCCGATACACAAGTGAGACACTCAGCCAAAGAATAAAAAATTGCACATTTTTTCTCAAAATATTCCAAAATGGAGAGATTGCCTTTGGAAAGAAGTTGTAGTTGCTGCTTCAAATGCATTTTCCAAGCACATTTTTGAGATTGAAAAATATATTCCAACATAGTCCAAAGTTCAGAGGTCGTAGTAGCCTGAGCAACATGGCAAAGCATAGGGGAAGTGAGGGTGGAGCGCAGCCACAAAAGGACTAATATGTCCTTGTGCTTCCATGTCGCAAAGCATGGATTTGTAACATCACCAACTGATGCTTCTTTAGTGAAAGGTTGAGCATGTGTTGAAGAATCTACAGTTGTAAATGATGGGCGAGTCTGGGAGGGGGGCATTACTAGAAACGAGAAAGGCCTCGAGCTCATAAGCCTCAAGAGTCGAGTGAACTATACTGCGCCATAGAGAATAATTGGTACGATCAAGGAAAACTGGGAGCGCTGGGAATTGAAGGTTAGTCGCAGTGCCGCCGGATGCCGTAAAGAGAAGTTGAGTTGCAGAAGTGGTGGATTGGTTATTTTTGGAAGACATAGTGGATGATGTTGCAAGTCTGTTGATAAAATATTTTAATGAAGCTCTGTGTGAATTGCGAATGAAAAAACAGAGAGGTAGATACGTAGTATTGCAGCAAGTGAATAATTGTGTGGGAAATGGATAGTTATAAAGGGAATATTGGATAATTATAAAAGGAAATATTGGATGATTATGAAGGATAGGTGGTACAAGTTTGTAGCAGTAGTATCTAGATGATTATGAATGGAACTGGGGAGGGAGGATTAAAAAAGGCAGCTATCACAAGATGGTACAATAGAATAGCTACAATCAAGGTCAAAATATATGCAAAAGATAACAGCAAAGATTAAGTCATATTGATCTCCCGCAATATGAATTAGTAACCTCCATCATACCTCTCTTCTTCTAAAACCACAAAACTCTAGCTCTGTGGGTCCGCCAACGCAAACCACCACCTCTGGCTACCCCCAACTCATTTTTACCCTCTCCAACAATCGTATCCCCCAACAACTAACTTCCCTAAGGATCTACTTTCGCAAAGGCAATGTGATTCGGTCATGGTGGAGAAGAGACGGGTGAAGCAGATCGGCTGGTCCCAATCACAACGGAGCTATTTCAAACGGAGATCTACGCAGAGAATTTGGGCTCTATAGAGTAGAGCAGATCATCATGGATCGACGGTGGTGGATACTTGCAGACAAATGGTGAGTTTTCAGGATGATTTGACGGTGGACAAATGACGGTTCATGCTCGATAAGTTTGGTCTGAGGTGGTAGCGGTCAAGTGGATCTGGGTCGAAGTATGACAGAGGTTGAGTCCGAGTCTATACAATTTGGGTGAACTCGGTTCCACACAAGTCGTAACTCACAGACCACTCTTTCAAGGCTGAGTTTCCGAGTATGAGTCTGACTCAGCTTACAACTCAGGTCAAGACTTAAACTTTCTACAACTCGATCCGACTAGCCACAGCAACTCGGGTCGCAACTCGCCACGTGAGACTTTCATGGCGAAATCTAGACAACTTTCAAGGAGTTCTCCTTGCTGCACATCAAGCTCTGGCCAACGAACGGAGGGTTCCTCCAATTTTTTAATGGCACGACGACATCGTTTCCATTGTTACACCATTAATGGAAGCATCAAATGGAGAGTGTGAATTTTTTATTAGACCAGATTTGTCAAAAGTTTAAGGTTTTGTATTTTTACATATTTTTTCCGTTGAGGCCATGCTATTTTGTTGGGGTATCTCTTTTTATTTTATTTTTACCATTTATGAAATTCTAATCTTCAGAGTGGGAGACTCTTAATTCTATACCTTTTTATTTTTTTTATTTTTGTTCATTTAGTTTTCTTTATTTCAACTTTTTTTTGCTGGTAAAAAATGGGTAGTAATTAAATGATTTTTGGATTTAATCATCGGGAAGGAATTGTCTTTTTAATGTATAATTTTACGGCGTCCTTTCATTAAAATTTTATTGACTTCAAATCTTTTATCCAAAGATTCAAAGATGGTAGGTGAAATCCAAGTCAAAGTCGTTAAAACGACGTACTTATGGCGAACAGGTTCTTTTTTAAGGTTTATATGAGATTTGTTGACTGTGGTCCTTTGGGATTTTGTTTGTTCATTATCCCTTTTGGGGTCATATTAGAGGTAATTCTACACATTATAAGTGTTTCCTTTACACCGATGAAAAAATATTTTTGGAAATTAGAACGGCCATGCTTAGTCTCCCAGTTTAGGGAAAGTGGTTTGAATGGGTTAGATGGAGACAGAGCGGATCAAATCCAAAAAAAATTATGAACACACACACACACACTTAATGATGCATATGTGTGCGGTTATGCAAAATTATCCTTTAAATCCCTTGGTCTCCGAGGGCAACACCTAAACTCACCACTAGCTACTATTTTTGTTAGTTAGGACTCAATATGAAGCAAAACTAAATCTCATCTTTAACTTGTATGCAACCAGGTTTTCGACGATGCCTGAGTGCACGTCAGTGCCTACAAAGATTTAACACAAATTCTTATATTGGCCATTATATGAGGTAATTTTTTTCCTATTTCATTTGGCAAACTAATATAAATTTGTACTTAAAAAAGTTATGACTTTCGTTTATATTGTTTTTGCAAATAAGGGTTGCATCGGGGCCTTAGATGGTAATCACAAAGATGTGAGTTTAACATTTGGAGGTCGATAAAATGACCAAGGAATATTATGGCTTGTTGCTCATTTGACGGGATCTTTATGTTCATTAATGTGAGATGGAAAGCAATTGCTCATGTTACCAATGTGTGGCATTCTTTAAATCACAAAGTTTAATTTTTCACACCCATCTTAAAGTACATTATACAGATGTTATTTTTTAATGAAAATTATTATATATTTATATAGTTTAGTTTAATCTCTTAATTAATTTGATTTTAACTTACAAGAAAATATTATTTGATGGGACTTGTGATATCCAAATACGAAAGAATATTTGGATCCTTTTATGGATCCAAATGTGGGATATCATATGTCAAATAATAAATAGAAATATCTGAGCAATATTGGCACAATTTAACTATCAACATTCTTCACAATGAATCACTTTGGAAAGAGCATTCGGCAACTTGAAGAAGAGATGTGATAGTCTGATATTCTTGATGCAATGCCTTGAATGAAGGAAACACAACATATATCCATAATTGTAGGTACAATCACACTTCTTAACTTCATTCCTATTGACGAGTTTGAGATACATGTGGTGGAGCATGAGTTAAATGTTTGAGAATGTGTAAATGCATATTTGTTCAACCCTTATCGGAAGTTGGAAATGAGTCAAATGAAGGGATGATGCGACAATAATTTAACAATATATCCCTAGTAATATGGAACCTGAAATACAAGAAAAGAAATAGATGACAGTGGTATTGAGTAAAATGTCTAATGTGTTGTTTTCAGTTATTTTTCGTTTTGAAAAAATATGTACAATAATAATAAATTATTTAGATTTTTATTATATTGTTAATGTGTTATTCTATAAATAATAATAAAATTCGCAAACTTGTCATATACCAATGTAAAGAAAAAGATAAAATATATTATGATGAAAATATATTAAATTAAAATATATTTAAATACATATTGATATACTAAACCGAAATGATATGAAAAGATAAGTTTGGAAAAACGAGACTTAGGAGCATACCCAATCATGTTAACTAAATTTTAGCTATTTTATATATAATCAAATCACTGAAAGTCTTTTTAAACAATAAATTTTGGTAAAATCTTGGAAAACCCGTCTTTTCATAAGATTATGTGGAAAGACGGGGTTTAATTAAAATAATAAAAGATAAAAAGTCTTAGTTACAATGTTAAAAATTTATTATGCAACGTGTATTAGTTATAAAGTTTATGATCCAATTCATGCAACCCAAAAATTTTATGTTCATTTTTTAATTTTCACTTTAAACCTTGATTATTTTTCTTCATAACTTTGGAAAAATTGTATTTCAAGAGACAGAATCATAATTTTTTTACTTGACACCATAACCAAGATGAATACGGAGTATTTTATTTAGTATATATTTTTAGGAAAAAAAATTAGCTGGTATATGATTAGTTTAACTAGTGGTTTGAATTATGTTTTTTGCTCTCCACAAAATAAAATAGTTAAGGAGTAATCTCAAACAACATGTAATAGAAATTGTTTGCTTGGTGCTGTCAATGGGGGATATTGAAGTCATTTTGACTAAGCTAAATCAAAGTTGTCCAAAAATAACATACTAATATTATAATATTTTACTGATTTTAATCCTTTACATATATAATCAATCATAACTTGTTAAAATATATAACTTTTAAAAATATATTTAAAACCATAAATATCTCATACTATATCTATATATATTATTAAAGAAAATCCAAATAAACACATAATATGAAATAATAAAATGTTCAGATTTTTTTATACGTGATAGAGTACTTTTGATATAAATATATATACATATTATTTATTTATTATATATGACAAAGTTTTATTTTAAACCAGCTAACTGTTAAATGAGGATATTTTATAATTTGAGGGACTAATTAGATCATTTGATATTTAATTTTATTTATTGCAATGAGATACACATAATTATGATAACATTTTAAAATGCATCTCAACATATAAATAATTAATTTTTTAAAAAATGAATGAAATATTATAAAATAACAAGTTATTATTATATTCAATATTTATCGATTTCTAACTAAATTAATTATTTCACTTCATAACTCATATATTTTTTCTTAGATGACTAAACTTGAAAATTTTAAATAAGGTTTATTTTCAATTTAAATGTAAGATACAAAATGTACATCCTAATATTTTAATTATTAATATCGTGCAACGCGCGATTGTACTCCACTAGTTTAACTAAAAGGAGATCTCCTCATAAATGACATGTCCTAAAATTATGGATAGTATGTTGAATTATTTTTACTTATACACTTTATTTGTTAAATCAAACACTAAATTTTTATATTTAATAAAGTAATTTTAAAGTTAAATTTTGTACTTTTTATAAAAATATTTCTTATGTTTTCAATTTTAAATACACCTTATTAAATGGTTTAACTTATAAAATATAATATTTGAATTTTAAAAATATAATTTTAAGATAAAAGGTAAAAGAGAAAAGTGCTTATATAACCCTATATAATTCACATAAGTACCAATACAATCTTCTGATAATTGAAAATGGCAGTATAACCCTAAATAATAAGTGAAGGTGCAAAAATCCCCTTGCTGGCAAAAGACATTTTTACCCTTCCGAAAAAATGAAAAAAGAAGAAGAAAAGAAATGACGATATTGCCCTAAGTGTCATTAATACCCCAACACGGTATGACATCGAACCATCGTCATACCACCGGCGGAGGACCAAGTAGAGATATATCAGCACATTACGAAAACTGATAGTGTTAAATCAGCACTTTCCTAAAACTTACTCCATCTGTCCCACTTCATATTGCTTGATTTGACTTTTGCAAGTCAAACTTAGCCAAATTCGACCATTAAATTATATTATTATATATGTAAAACTATTATCATGTTATATATTGTTGGATTCATCGTAACATATATTTTTAAGTTAATATTTTTCCAGATTTTATCACCCATATAAACAAATATATTTATATTTAAACATTAGTGCAATTGACTCCTAAAAGTTAAATTAAGAAATATGATGTGAGACAGAGAGATTATATGGTTATATCAGCACATTAGTTTAAAAAATGTAAGGTTATATTAGCACATACTATAAAAACAAAGTTTCATATCAGTACAAAATCAATGCCAACCGCAAGGAACCACAATTTCAATCTCTTCTGTCGATCAACGACGTTCCAGAGTGTGATTCCAGCGGCCAAGGAGGAGCTTTGGTGAGGTAGACGTAGCGGACGTTGAAATGGAGGTATGGGAACCCTTCAAAAATAGTATTTTCATTCTAAATTCCCTTTAATTCACTAGATTAATGCGATATTGAGTTTGATTACGTGATTTTCTTTTGCTTCTCATCATATGAATAAGGATATGCGATATATATGGAATCAAATATAGGGATTTCGTTGATATTTTCTTTATATTGTTGTGTTTAGTCCAAATTGATGATTGAATTATCTTTGGTGCTGTGTGTAACTGTTATTTTGTTGTGTTCCTCGAACTAGGGGTTTTAATGTTGATGGGTTTTGAAATGAGTCTTAAATATGTGATAATGGTGTTTAATATGAATTGGGGTGTTATGATGATGAATTTTACGGTGTATATGATGTGATAATGGTGTATATGATGTTGTGAACGCCCGTTAAGTCTAGCCGAGTGTATTACCATACACTTTGCATTTTATAGTATGTGCTGATATAACCTTACACTTTTTTTGAATGTACTGATATAACCGTATCAGTTCTAGGAATGTGCTAATATAACCCTATAAGTTTTCATAATGTGATGATATAACCCTACATGGTCTGGCGGTAGTCCAACAACGGTGGGTAATGGTATAATTATCCATTCAAATTCAGCTTTTGATCCAAAGCTATTTTTGGCGCGGGGGGGGGGGGGGGGGTGTCAACGGCCGAAAAAGCATAATCAATGCTGAAATGTCCACCTTAGGGTTATATTGATATTTTCATCAACTAATTAGGGTTGTTTTTACAGTTTCAACTATATGAGGGTTATATTGCCACTTTTGCAAGTATATAGGGTTATATTTGTATATAGGGATATATACCAATATAACCCCACCTACTTGCGTAAGTACCAATATAACTTTTAGATAATTTTTAGCGCAAAACAACCCTAAATAGTTAAGATAAGTGCCAATATAACCCTAAAACATCATATCATGCGTTGACCAACGTTGACCATACATAAAATGACCAAAATACCCTTTAACCTAAAAACTAAAAATGTTAAGACAAATTTTCCCTCACACTCTCCACATACTACATCCCCCACCTGAATTTTAGATCTGAAAAGAAAACATTGCGTCTCTTCCAAAGTAAGCACATTCTCTTTTAACTTCCAAACCCGTTTCTGCATTGATTACAAACTCAAAAGCTTCTCTTTTGTCTTCACCTTATTCATCCACGCGCACACAATCACACACACACACACACACACCCCCACACACTCTCACTCCGTCTTCTGCCACCATCTCGCTCTCTCCTCCGCTCGCCGCCACCTTCTCTGGCGTCGGGAAACATCTAGTAAACTTGTACTCTCATTTCACTTGTCGCCTCCACCCCCATCCCCTCCAACCAACCCCGTCACCATGCCCACAACCTCCAACTACCCCAACCTCCACCACGACGTCGGTACCACCTCAAGCCACCTCATATCCTCTACCACCGGTAAAACAGACGCCACTGCTGAAGATTTCACATTCACCCGCTGACCCAACACCGCCTTTAGCTATCCCAACCTCCTCCACGGTGTCGTCATCGCCTCCAGCCACCCCATCTCCTCCACTGCCTGTAAGGCAGTCGCCATTGCCGAATATTTCACCTTAGCTCGTTGATCCGGTGCAGCTGCCAACCACCCCAACCTCCTTCACGGCGTCGACGTCGCCTTCAGCCACCACCACGACGTTGTGAACAAGGCAGTTGAAAGGGTTAGGGTTTTAAATTTTGGGAAAAACAATAAGGCGATTGGAAGAAAATTTTGGGAGAAACAATAAGGTGATTAAAACTAAAATATGCTTTGCAATAATTTGGATCTGCGGGTTAGGGTTTACTCTCACACGGTGATTGAAAGTTGTGGGTAGTAGAGAAGAAAAGACAAAAAGAAGAGGAGGAAGAAAGAAGATAGGATTATTAGGAGTATAATAGTAAATTGGTTATTTTTCTTTTTTCTCAAAGGAGTAAAATATAATCTTAATTAAATTCCGGCCTAAATATGTCGGAATGGATATATTTGCACTTTCACTTACTATCTAGGGTTATATTAGCACTTCTAATTATCAAAAGGTTATATTGACACTTACGTGAAGTAGGTAAGGTTATATAAGTACTTATTTTTTCTAAAAAGTAAAATGAATGGATGAAAACAATCTAAGATTTTCTAAAAGCGAAAAGTGTCAATATAAAAAGACCATCTTAAAAAGGAAAAAAATGCTAATATAAAAAGACCGGAGGGAGTACAAGGCTGAAGAGTGAGTTAGTAGATTATTCCAAAGAATCATTATTTTTCTTTTGAAAACAATCATTTATAGATGTTGGAAAAATGCAAAGTCTTGGGGAAAATGTCTAGGAATTTTTAAAATCAAAAGAATTAGTTGAATGGAAGTGTTAGGAAAGTTCGCTTCTCCATAAGATTATGGATAAGTCATTTTTACTTTGGGATACATACAAGAATGGGAAAAGTGCAAAAATGAACCTATTAAATTGAGAATATGCAGTTACAACCCTGTAAAATATGAAAGTACAAAATAACCCCATGTCTTTGTAAAATTGTGCAATTATACCCATTTTGCTCAATTCTGGCGTTGACTCAGAAGGTCAGCCATTGATTGAACATGAAAAGACATAAATGCCCCTAAGTTTAAAGCTCAAAATTTATTGACTATTTACCCTCAGTTCATCTTCTTCTCCAGCTTCTTCTTCTTCGGTCTTTTCTGTTCCGCTCTAGACCACCCCCTACTGTCGCCGCTGCCACCGACCACCCCATCTCAACCACCACCATCGCCCCCACCACCCGGTCTCCACCACCTCGTCCAACCTCGTCCTAGAGCAAGGTCCTTATCCAATCCCAACAAAGTAAAGAACAATCCAACCTAATCAAAACTCATTTCAAGGTTCCCACAACACATCAAAATGTAGTCTTTCCACACAAAATCAACAAAACCCATTCTCAAAAATCAAGAAAATATTCATCCAATTCCTTGCCATTTCCAAACCAAAATAAGACCCACAAAACGGAACCTTGAACAAAACCCCATCAAGCATTTACAATAGCTAGCAGGAATAGATCACGTGTTATAACTGCAACATATTGGTATCAAAATTCAAACACAAACATAAAAACATAGTTTTTAGCGAAAACCTGCCCCGTCCACCATCGCTGACCCATCCGCTCCGCCACTGACCTATCTCTTCAGCCTCTCATCTTCTCTCTGGCGCTGACCCATCTCCGCTCCACCATTGTCGGCCAAACCTAGCTCCCCCCTAAAACCCTAGTTCCGACTAGATCCGCTTCCAGAAACTCAGATTTCTTGCCTTTATCATTCCTACCAGTCGGATTTCTTGCCCCCCTCTGATTCTTGCCCCTCTGATTTCTCCGCTCCATCACCGGTGGCCAATTTCAGGAGGAGAGGAGAGAAAAATGGAAAAGGTAAGGAAAAAAATGAAAATGAAAAAGTTATTTTGTTAAAAACAAGGAGGGTATTATTGTCTTTCACCATTTATTAATTTTTAAAAATATTTTAACGTAAGGGTAAAATAGTTATTTTGACAAATTCAGGCCAATTTGACCGTTGACATTTCGGTCAACGAATTTCAGGGTTAATACTGTACTTTCAAATTTTACAAGGTTATGTCTGCACTTTCAACTAAAATATAGGGTTAAATAATCACTTTACTCTACTTTTTATCCTCCAAATTCAACCTTCTCTACTCATTTTATTTTTACTTTAAAAAAAACTCTGTGCCATTTAAAAGATGGACAAGAATACTGGAGGGAGTAGTAAATTGACTTCTTTAACCTCTTCGTTCACGTGACAAAACCCAATTGAAAGCCCAGCTGAGTAGAAAACCCACGAGGATATAAACATATCAGTACGCATAAACCCTAATCCATTTGCAGGGCTCAGTACTCCTTATTTCCGGCGGCAGCAGCAGCAGAGGCAAAATGAAGGTCTGATATCTGGATCCAGATTCAATCTGCATTGCTGTATTTTTATGCTAGGCGTTTTCCCTTATCTTTTGGGCAGACTCGATTTGCATTGTTGTGATTTCATGTTAGGCGTATTCGTAATTCGATACCTGATTGTTATTTTGGCTGTGATTGCAGTTCAACATCGCTAACCCTACGACAGGATGTCAGAAAAAGCTTGAAATAGACGATGACTCGAAGCTGTACTACTCTCTATCCCTATCATCTCTAGTTTATTTAATTCTCTTTTGCCCGAACCGTAGAGCAAGTGTAATTGGGCTGCTCTATTCAATCGAGCACATGAAACTTTGTGAACATGTCTTCTCAGAATACATCTTGTTATGCATCCTTTCCCTTCATGTGCTGTGAATGCTGTATGCTTGTTATGTTAAAGTTATGGTAGGGATGCATATGATTTTTGTCGGGAATGCTTTGTTTTCCTTTGGTTGCTTGTATCTATGTCTCATTCGAGGGCTTTGTTTGATCGCCAGCCGTGTTTTCTGGGATAAGCGTATCTCCCAAGAAGTTTATGGTGATGAGCTCGGAGATGTATGTTCCCTTCTTGCTCTTTCTGTATCAATTAGATTTCATTGAGTTTGGCAATGTTAGTTTTGACCTTATATTTTCTCAGGAGTTCAAGGGTTATGTGTTTAAGATCATGGGAGGCTGTGACAAGCAGGGGTTCCCAATGAAGCAGGGAGTATTGACCCCAGGGAGGGTTCGCCTTCTCCTGCACCGAGGTAACTTTCTTTTATGATATTGTTCAAATTTGCAGCAACATATTCCCTCCATCCCCATCCACACATGCATGGTTTGAGTCAAATAGAGCCAACTTTGATAATTAAATTCTTTTTTTATTTATGTAAAAAATTTCTTGTAAAATATTGTTGGATACATTATAATGTACAGTTTTAAATTATAAATTCACATATTTTCTACCCAAATAAATAATGATATTAATAGTTAAATATTGATGCTTATAATGCCAAAAAGGCAATTAAGCAACTTTGAGTGGGACGGAGTGTCGTTTTCCTGTGTTGCTAATCTTATTGCTGTCTTTAGGTACCCCATGCTTTCGTGGACACGGAAGGAGGAATGGTGAAAGGAGAAGGAAGTCTGTTCGTGGCTGCATCGTGAGCCCAGACTTGTCTGTTCTGAATTTGGTTATTGTTAAGAAGGGAGAGGCTGATCTCCCTGGGCTGACTGATGTGGAGAAGCCAAGGATGAGGGGCCCAAAGAGGGCATCCAAAATCAGGAAGCTCTTTAACCTGTCTAAGGAAGATGATGTGCGCAAGTACGTCAACACATACAGGAGAACTTTCACTAACAAAGCAGGTAAGATTATATACTAGCATTACTTGATTGTGTCTTTAGCATTGATGTTTTGAGTACATATTCAACAGTTTTGATTCTTGTGTCTTCAGGTAAGGAGGTGAGCAAGGCCCCAAAGATCCAGCGCCTGGTCACTCCTCTCACCCTTCAGAGGAAGCGTGCAAGAATTGCTGATAAGAAGAAGAGGATTGCCAAGGCCAAGTCTGAAGCTGCAGATTACCAGAAGCTACTGGCTAGCAGGCTGAAGGAGCAGAGGGAGAGGAGAAGTGAGAGCATTGCAAAGAAGAGGTCCAGGCTCTCTGCTGCTTCTAAGCCATCTGAGGCCCAGGCCAGGAGCTAGAAATCTTGAGCTGTGTTTACCTCCCTTCTCTACACATGTTAAGGTTATAAAGTTTTGGTGGTGGTTGAACTATTTAATTTTTGTAATTCCTGATTGTTGTTTAGTCTGGATTTTGTCTGTTCATTTTACTGGATTTGCTTGGTGCTGGTCTTATTACTATGAAGCCTTTTGGTATGTGCTCTAGGAAATTATAACAAGACTTTTTGGTATGAAGTAGCTGATGGTTATTGTTTTGCTATTGCTTATTGTGAGCATTTTATTGTCTTTTCGGTACTAAGTAGTTCATTTTGTTGTACGTGTTGCTGAATCTGAATCTCTTACACACTCCCTCCGTCTGTGAAATTCTTTTGCTGGATGTTTTTTTTCCGCTACTGATTAGAAACTGGCCTTATCTGTTTTCCGGTTGTGGTTAAGCTTAATGTAATGTTGAGTTCCAGCTTTCAAATTCTGGAACATCTGGTTTTGTCGTATTATTGCTTAGCTGCTTATTTATGTTGTCTAGGATGAATTTCCTTAGCTGTATCAACAGAATTGCAGAACAGAAAATAAATTAGAAATCGTTGCTACATGATATGCAACAATTCAGTTTCAATGGGTCAAAGTTCTTCCTCCACCTGTGATTCTGAGCTTGGTAAAAAGTTCTTGTACACTAAGAGCATGTGCAATGAGGGCTCAAATCGTGCTCTATTAAAAATTGAGACGGAATGGATCCCAAAACCCCCAACAGTGGGGGTCTCAAAGCGTGCATGGAGAATTGAACCGGGTTTGTGTCAGGAAAGGCGGAGGCCATGTGGGGGGAAAAACAGCGCTGCTTTGTTTGACCTTTGGGGTGCTACGTGTCCCCCTTAGTCCATTTTTTTTAAAATTTTTTGAATTTTTTTCCTGGTATTTAAAAATTCAAAAAATTCTTATAAAATTCTATTTTTATTTTTCAAAATCTAAATTAAATTTTGATCATTTAAAAAAAAAATATACATTCTTTAAAAAAATTTATATGGTTCTTTTTAATTATGATTCATAAAATGAATTTTAAAAATTGAAATTATTTTCTGAAAAAAATTGAAATGAAATTAAATTCATACATTATGAATGTATTATTAAATTTCACATTTGAATTTATTTTGTTTGGTCAATTTATATAAATTAAATATTAAATGTAAAATTAATGAGTAGAATAGAGAGAATCAAGTGATGTCCATGGAGTGAGATTAGAAATGTCTCAACCACTATGGGAGAAAAAGGTGGGTGAATTAGTTGTGGGTTCAATGTTGATGTGGAAGAGAGAGATTGACTATTTAATAAATTGAATCGGATTAGTTCCGTCTCACTATTGTACATGATCTAATATTCAGTAACTTTTATCTATATTGCTTGAGTTGATACTACAAACACAAAGAAAGTGGTTGTATCTGTACCTTTTCTTTTCTTACTATTATTATAGCAAGTCTTGTCCTCTTTGAAGCATATCAGAAGATTAGAGTGGCTCCAACTGAGTTCTTTTATATCTTTATTATAATTATAATTAGAATGTTAATCATAGCAATAGTGGAAAGGTTAATGTTGAAGTCATTACAAGCCAAGTACCTCCTCCATTCCATCCAATTCTGCACACATTCCTTTTTAGGTTGTCCCACACAATTTCGCACATTTTTCACTTTAGGAAAAATTTTAACTTTAGAAAAGACATGATTACCCTTTTTTAACTAAAATTTTACATTTAAACCTATGACTATTTTACACCAACCCAAACCCTTTTTCTTTCCCTCACTTTTCCCCCTCCCCCCAAACCCTTAGCCGCCTAAACATTTCTTCCCAAACTTTATCTTCCCATCCATGTTCCCCGACCTTTCTTCCCAAACCTTTTCTTCTGATCGATGTTCATCAGTTCCGGTCGTCTTCTTCGAGGCGCGTCGTCGGAGAGCTTGGGCCCGCATCGTCTGAGAGATCGGAGCGCGCCGTTGAAGATAGATTGGGCCTTGCAACCGATAGAGATCAGAGCCGCGCCACCGAGTTTAGGCGAGAGCTCACCGTTTCTTTGAGTTTGCGACAGTGCCTCTCTGTCATCTTCTGCACTAAGCCCGCGGAGGCGGGAAGTAGAGAGTCGTGAGCAAAGAAGGGATGCGGTGAGGCAGAGGGAGACGGGAGGTGGGAGGTGGGAGGCGGTGAGGCAGAGGGAGGCAGAGGCAGTGGAATCGAAGTCGAGAGGAGGCGGAGATCTGGAGGACGAAAATTGAGGTTGAAGGCAGGGGCATTTTTGTCTTTTCATATGTCTGAAAATAAATTCATCCACTTTCTCTTTGTGCAGAATCCGCTGGGACAGAGAGAGTTTTATTTTTTATTCATTGTTTTCGCCTGGTTCTCTTGGAAGAGGTTTATTGCGAGTCGACGTATGTAATAGCTTTACAAATGGTCACTGCAAAGCCTTGCATATTACTAGGGCGGGTCGTGTTCACCAGCGAGTCGGGGTAGGTTAGCTGCCCTGATCCAAATTGATCCAAAATTTTGGGTCAATGAATATGGTCAGTTTGGGTTAAAATTCTCATAGTTTGGGGTCGGGTTGGGCCGGGTCATTTTATTATCCAAATCGACCCAAATCATATAAAAAAGTAGTAATTGTTTTTGGAATATATACCAATATAACGCTACCTATTTGACTAAATACCAATATAACCCTCAAATAAATTTTAGAGCAAAAAAAACCCTAACTAATTGATCTAAGTGCCAATATAACCCTGCAACACTATTTCAGGCGTTGACCGGCATTGATTGCAAATGTCCTTCACCCTAAAACCTAAAAGTGTTAAAGACCACTTTGCTCTCAGGCCACCACCCCACCACCACTAACCTTGCCGCCACCTCCTCTTCGACCAACCCCGCCGCCACCACCTCTTCCTCCTACCGTGAAACCCTAGCCCTAGCCTCGCTATGAAACCGCCCAGCCCCGATGCCACTTCCTCTCCGGCCAACCCCGCCACCACCCTTACCACCACCAACCCCACCGCCACCACCTCTTCCTCCGACCGTGAAACCCCAGCCCTAAATTCCAGTCCTAGCCCCGCCATGAAACCGCCCAGCCTCACCGTCACCATTTCTTCCTCCAGCCGTGAAACCCAATCCCTAAACCCCAGCCCTAGCCCTACCGTGAAACTCCAGCCCTGGACCCTAACCCGGCTGCGAAACCCCAGTCCTAGCCCCACCGCTACTCACCCTTACCACCACCGAGAAACCCCAGTCCTAAACCGATCCCTTCCACCACCACCACTACTCCCTCTCCCTTAAACCACCACCACGAAGAGATTGAGGAAACAAAAGTTACGCGATTACACCTTGCCCGACGACGTGATTGAACAGCCAGTGAACGGCCAACGCGATGAACGATTGACAACATTGGCTGCGAAACCCCAGCCCTAGCCCTGTCTCGTCGTCAACGGCCGACGTGATGCTATTGAACAACAGTGAACAACATTGGCAAGGAAGGAGTGTCGATGAGAAAATGTTGAAGGAATGGTGTCGGTGAGGAGAAGGAATGGCATCGGCGGGAGAAGAAATGGCATCGGGAAGCACATAGGAGAACGACGAGAAGAAATGGAGAAGAAAAGAGGAGAACGGCGAAAGAGGAGAAATTCAGAGGGGTAAAATAGTATCATAGAATTCTGGTTGAAATAGGTTGGAATGGGTAATTTTGCACTTACATCAACTAAGTAGGGTTATATTGGCATTTTCAAACATTTGAAGATTATATTGAGACTTATGTCAACTAGGTAGGGTTATAAAAGCACTTTTATTTATTTATAATTTATTCAAACAAAATGAATAATTTTTAAATGTGTTGGGAAAGACCGTCTTTCCATATGGAAAGACGAGGTTGAATTAGAATTATAGAAATGTAAAAGGTTATAGTTGCAGTATTAAAAAATTTAGTATGCAACGTGCAGTAGTTATTAGTTTATGTCCCAATTAATGCAATCCAATTTTTTAAATCTTGATTTCTTCTAGTTCGAAGTTTAAATATTGGTCTTTTCATAAGTTATGGAAAGACCGTCTTTCATAAGTTATGAAAATATCGTCTTTCAAGAGACGAACTCTTTATTGATATTGTGCAATTATTTTAAATTTCATTTCAGATGGGTTTTTTAATATACTAATAAATTTAGGGACCTACTGTGCAATTATCAAAATATTATATATATCACAATAATATCAAAATTTTCATTTTTCTTTCCTCCTCCGATCGGAAACTTCCTTCTCTGATCGAAAACTTCCTCCGATGGATGGTTACCCCTGGAATACAACCGGATTTTCATCGAATTCCACTGTCCTAGCCAGATTCCCACCGGATTCGTCGATCTTCTTTGTCCACTGGAAAAATCTCTGTTTGTCAGCGCCGCTAAATCTCCAACTTTTGTTTTCTGGTGCTGTATGATCTGTGATGGTGCTGCGACATCGACGTCGACAATGCTGCGATGGCGACGATGACGGCACAGCGATCGGCGACGATGACGACACAGCGATCGGCGACGATGACGACACAGCGATCGACGACGATGATGGCACTGTGATCGATGACGATGATGGCGCTGCCATCGATGTTGACGATGGAGCTGCGATTGGCGAGCTCGCAGTGATGAAGCACGACACGGACAGAAGAGGAGCTGACCATGATGAAGAGAGATGGAGCATGAGATGAACGCTCCCAAAGAAAGAAGAAGATGTGCGTGACTTCACGTGCCACCAGAGGTGATGACGACGACGGTGATACGACGAACGCGGTGACGGACGCGATGATGGATGTAATGGACGAAAAAATGACAGCGGAGCTGAGTTTAGGCGTCATAGAGGTGAGGTTTTATTTTGTGTTTTATTTTTTTCCAATGACATGCTAAGGTTTATTTCTATTACTGTGAGGATATGTTTAACAATTGGTGTTTGGTGTAGTGGTTAGTACTCTTTACATTGAAGTCATGGATCTGAGTTCAATTCCCACTAGCACCTTTCTTTTAAATAATTTATACTCTTGAGGTACTGTAGGTTTTTTGTTGATGTTTGTAATTTGCTTTCCCCCCCCTCTCATGTTGATATTTTCATTACTCGGGTGAGGTTTAGTTGATATGAGTTGATATTTTGTAGTTTTTTTGGTGATATGAATCGATATTTGTAGTTTTTGTTTTTATTTTCTCATTATGATGTTTTCCATTTTCGACCTGAGGTTTAGGTGATGTGAGTTGATATTTTTAGCTTTTTTGGTGATATAGGTTGATGTTTGTAGTGTCTTTTTCTTCATGTTGATATTTTTCATTTTTCGGATGAGGTTCAGGTGATATGATTTGATGTTTGTAGTGTCTTTTTTCTCATGTTAATATTTTTCATTTGTTGGATGAGGTTTAGGTGTTAGGAGTTGATGTTTGTAGTGTCCTTTTCCCCTCAACTTGATGCTTTTCAGGCGAGGCTTATTTGATATGAGTTCATGTTATGTAGTTTATTTGGGTGATATGGATTGATATTTGCTGTTTTTAAATGCAGTTTTCCAGTCATCCCCTTCATTAATTCGAATTTGATGGTACCCCTGAGTCAGATCAATTTTCGTGTATATCATAGAACCATGCAATAAAAATGACAGGCACAACACAAGAACTTAAAGACTCACGTACATACCCTTTTTGTAGTAACTCTTCAACTTGTCATTGTAGTTCCTTTGTCTCCTCAGGGTAATGATAAGAGGTCAAAATATCATTTATTATTATTTTCTTAGTTTAGCATTTTTAGGAGTTCAACACTATACTCTTTTTCCCATTGGGTTTTTAATGAGGTAGTGTGATCATTTTAGTTTATTATTATTATTATAAGCCATAAACTTGGTCATGTTGGCTTAGAAGAGTTTTGGTAATATTTTAATTAGTGTTTAGAATATTCAATTTTATTTTGATTAGAATTAGATTTGGTAAGATTAGATAAAGTAATAATTTAGATTATTGTTGCTTGAAGATTCGGTGGATAATTATGGAAGGTCACATGCATGAAGCTGAAGATTACGGTATCAATATGGTATAATTGCAAGGCTAATTATTCACTAGAGAAGAAATATGCACTGCAATATTTCTTGCATTATGCACGGCCATATACAGGAAATTATAATTAGAATTTGATTTTTTGTATTTTTGATATTTAATAAATGACATTTTTGATATCTTATCAAAAGGCTAGTGAGGGGAGCTTGTAATGGTTCTCTTGGGAACAAGACCTCTAGGGAATTTATGGAGCTCTACGAGGAGCTAGCCAAAGAGTCAAGAAATTTTAGCTCGTGAACAAATTTGAGAAGGCAAAATCTCAAAAATTCAAGTGCTTCTTCCAACCATGGAAAGATTGAAAACCTAGTGTCAATCAATTCTCACCTCTATGGTCAAGGTGTTGATGACACAATCCGGAGCAAAACGTCATGTGAAATATTGTGAGATTTGCTCTTCTCCGCATCCTACAGACTCATATCTTACTTTTCAAGATAATTATGGGGATGAGGTAAGTGCCATGGGATATCAAGGTGGCTAAGGATACCAAAATCAAGGGTATCAAGGATGTCAAGGCTACCAAGGGGGTGGAGGCTACCAAAAATAACCTTACAAAGCGAAAAACCTAGTCCACCCAACTCTCTGATATGGGAATGCACAAGGGGGTCAAAATATTCAACCTTATCGCCCTCCTCAACAACAATATCCCCTCCACAATTAAGGTGAAAGTTTGGGGATATCGAAGGAGGAAATAATACAAGCCATTGTGAAGTTGACGATACGTGCGGACAAGATCGGGAAACAGCAAGACCTAGAGACTTAAGTGAGCCCAATGGCTCCAATCTTGAATTGAATGAAGGCAAGATATTTGGGGAAACTTCCTTCTCAACCGAAGCTTAACCCTTGTCAAAAATGTGAGTGTCATCTCATTGAGGAGTGGAAAGGAAGTGAAACTACCCCAAGGCAAGGTTGATGTAGAGTGGGTGTTTGAAAAAGAAAAAAGGTGTTGAGAAGAAGGCTGAGGGGTTGGCCAATGAGAAGATGATTGAAGGAGGAGAAATCAAGGTGGAAACCTTTGTACCTAGACCGGGATCAAATCCCAAAACCTCATCACCTCCTCACAAGAAATCCAAAGCGGAGGAGATCCCTATCTATAAGCCGGAACCACCATTTCTGGAGGCCATGAAGGATAGGAGGACTGAGGAAGACAACAAAGACATCTACGAAGTCTTTCGTATATGTGAGGTAAACATTTCACTCTTGTATGCTATAAATAAAATTCTTAGGTGTGCTAAATTTCTCAAAGAATTGTGTACCATCAATAGGAAACAAAAAATGCAGAGTAAAAAGAAGAATGGAAAAAGTGAGTACATGTCTCAGTCGTTTTTGAGGAGGAGTTACCTCCTAAATGCGATGATCCAAGAATGTGTACAATTCCTTGTCAGATAGGAAGGAAATGTGTGAAAAAGGCCATGCTAGACTTAGGTGCTTCCATTAATTTGTTTCCATATTCTTTGTATGAAAGTCTAAATCTAGGGCACTTTTCACAAAATAAGGGTCGTTATCCAACTAGCTGATCATTCTAGCACATACCCAAAAGGTATTGTAAAAGATGTGGTGGTGAAAGTGGATTCTTTGACTTTTCCCACCGATTTCTATGTCCTTTATATGGAGAGTGATAGTCCTGCCACACCTATTTTGTTAGAAATAATGTTTTTAAAAACATCAAGGACAATAATTGATGTGCATAATGGAACATTAGCCTTGGAATTTAATGGGTTGAAGATGGAATTTGACACTCACAATTCTATTGATCATCCTAGTAGATATCATTCTGGCCAAGCTATTGATGTTATTAATGATACAAAGCAAGATGTTTTTGAGCCCAATGATGGTAGTTCCTGAAATGCTGCCATAGATGATGCTTTAATTGCAAATGTTGTTAGTACTAATTTGAAGGAAAACAACAATGGTGAATGCCCTCATGGGAAAGCAACTTCCAACACCCTTCGTGTGTCCAAGGTAAAGCCTATAAATGTGGGTTTCCCTCCTTCTCGTGAGAAGACTTAGGTGGAAGAGTGCAAACCACCACTGAAAATTCTTAAATATTCATCTCTCGGGGAAGGAAAGAAACCATTGAATGCTTATTCGATTGATATTTCCATGGAACAAAAAGGTAAGCTACTAGACATGTTGAGAAAACATGAGGATGTATTAAGCTATGTGCGGAAAATCTCAATAGGGGATGATGTGGATCCCACATGTTTTGTCCCGGATAGAAGAATGGAAGTCAATCTTTTCGGTCCACGTAGTGAATAAACCCAAGAAAGGAGGTACGTTGTGCCGACGACATTAAATAAACTTGGTTCTGATCATCCGTATTGTTACTCTTCACCTTCCGTTGATGTTATTTCAATTTAAGTTTTTGTCGTTAATTTCATTATTTTACCGTGTTCATTTCACGGGGTGTGTTTTTCTATGATTTGTAGGCAATTGAATTGCATTACACTAGATAGAAAAAGTTTTGAAGGAACTAAGAAGGGAAGATAGGCTTGGAAGTTGGTAAAATTTTAATTTATTTTATAATTGTAGGAGACCCTATCTGTCGCGAGCAGCGACAACCACGTTGCGAGTCACGACGAACAGGGGATTTGGACAACTCTCAGTTTCAGTTGTTCGTGATTCGCGGCAAGCTTGTAGCGCTTGTGACCAAAATCAAAATTATTTTCTAAAAATGCGATCTTACAGGTACAAAGTTTCGCGAGCCGCGAAGGATGTGTCGCGAGTCGCGAGTCATGAAATCCATCGCGAGTGGAAAAATTTATGTTGCGAGTCGCAAAATTCATGTTGCAAGTCGCAAAATCCATGTCGCGAGCACGACCACAATCACAAGTTTTTGAAAAAATATCAACTCCCAGATCCAGTTTTTTGAAAAAATATCAACTCCCAATGATGATAGTTCCTCAAATGTTGCCATAGATGATGCTTTAATTGCAAATGTTGTTAGTACTAATTTAAAGGAAAACAACAATGGTGAATGCCCTCATGGGAAAGCAACATCCAACACCCTTCGTGTGTCCAAGGTAAAGCCTATAAAGGTGGGTTTCCCTCCTTCTCGTGAGAAGACTTAGGTGGAAGAGTGCAAACCACCACTGAAAATTCTTAAATATTCATC
>JAULKM010000012.1:9413228-9426785 GCA_032355605.1 Rubia tinctorum | reverse complement strand
TCCGATATACAAAGCTAATTACACAAAGTAATAGTTGTAGCAAAATAATCCCTAATTCAAACCCCTAATTAAAACACTGAGCACAAAACCTCCAATTAGATAGAGCACACCGCTAGTTTTAATGGAATATTTAGCATCGTAAGAAATATTCTTCAAGAAAATATGCACGAACGAGGACAAGGTAAACAAAAGCACCACTACACTATAGATCGAGAAGAAAACACTTTTGAAACTGGGCTCCCTTCTTCCCCTTTCAACACCTCCTCCGCTCCTCCACCTCAACGTCGCGCTCCACCACCTCAACGCAACCGCTCAACCCTAAATTCTACCATTTTTGTAACCCTACCTAGTGAGTGGTGGAATTGGTGGTTCGGTGGAGATAATTGGTGGTGTTGTGGTGAATAATTAGTGGGCCTCTCAGCCATCGCGCCATTCGAGAAGGTGACCAATTCCACCGCTGAGCCTAAGCAACACCACCCTAAATGCCAGCGTCGGCACCATTTCTAAGGGGAAGAAAGGGGAGGAAGGGGAGGAAGAAAGGACTCCTCGGTGGAGGAAGAAATGGCTATCAAAGGAGGAATAAATGAAGAAGAAAGGGGAAAACGGAGGGTAAATATGAATTTTAATGTTTTTTAGTTTTAATTTTTTTAATATAAGGGTAAAATAGTCATTTCAATGATTTCCCACCAATTTGACCGTTGGCTTTTCAGTCAACAAAATACAAGGTTATTTCTACACTTTCATATTTTATTTACAAGGTCATTTCTGCACTTTCAACCGAAACATAGGGTTAAAATGCACTTTACTCTAAAAAATATGATGCGGTTTGGACCTTTCGAAATCGTCTACGCAATTTCATGCGAGCGGAAAAATGGGCCTTGTGTGATTGCTAAGAAGTGTAGTTGCACACATGTACACAAATTGCCCACACACTCAAATCCAATCTCAATTCCATTTCGATTGGATTCGAACCCACTCATGGAAGGAACTAAAGAGGACCAGCGGGTGGAGATTAGTTTGTTTTATTCGTATTGCTATTCTAAAACCCTACCTCAAATCCCTTCTTCTTCTGAAGTTTTTTTCCCATCTTATTTTCCCCATATCCCCCATCATGGGGAGATAGGGAAACAATATTTTTTTTTCAATTGATATATTTTTATTGTTCATGTTATCGAATAAGTATGGATTCATTTCTATACACTATTATTATTTCCTCGGTCTAATAGATTAGATTGATTTGTCCATGATACTCATTTAATCTAATTGTTCATGTCGATGTATTTTGTCCGATCTGATTTTACAGATCGTGTATTCGTGATTTCATTTGTGTTTCTCTATTAGGAATTCCGTTCTCGATATGTACTTTTCAAGGTGTTTACTGTTTGAACGATATAGACTTGTTTTGGATCAAGATCAAGTGGTGTTACATATTTTGTAGATCCTTATTTGGCGTAGTGATATTGATGTTGGTATTCTCCTCTTCGCCAAGTGGTCATGATTTTTGCAGAAGCAAGTTAATATCCCTGAGGTCAATGTTACAGTTTTATTGGATCTCTTATCTGTAATAGTACAAATGATCAGTCTGGTTGACATGTAATTTGAATATACTTGCAATAGATTGATTATTGCTAGAGGCTACTTAGGTTGGATGTCAATTTTACTTATTGTAATCGTTGCTGGGCATTTTTCCAAGCATCTTGAATGATTGATTTGAAGAAAAAAAAGGACCAGAGGGTGTCTTGTCCCCCCAAAAGTTTTTTTTTCAAAACCATATTTGGAAAGATGGGGGGATATATATTTAGGGGTCCCCAAACCCTTGAATAGATAGTAATAAGAGTATGGAAATTTTACATAATGAAACCTGTGTATAAGGTTGCAAAAGCTTTGCAAAAGTTGCAACCTCTAATTACCGTATTAAATCGAGGTTTAGATAGGTAATTTTAGGTTGCAATACATGGATGGGAGGCTATACGAGTTGTGATCTAGTGGTTATGATCGATGGGATCCCCAATTGATCTGCTGTGATTACTGCCTTTGTGGACGCTCAGATGGTTGGACAATGGTGAAGGCAGGAGAGTGAGTAATTGAAGATTTTTCCAGAAGATGAGTTGTTATGTTTTGTTGCCTATAAGTATGTTTCCAGGTGACTGGTTTGTCTCCAACAATCATGTGAAACTCCCAGATGTACCTTTGGACTTTCCATGGAGCCTTTGAGATGTTTTTGAGAATGTTGATGGTCTACAATGAATCTGATTCAGCAACAAGAGGAAAGAAATCATACTGAACACATATTCAGAGTCCTTCCAGTAAAGATTGTATTTCATCATGGAGGACTGACTCAGTATCATTTTGGTGTTTACATACTGTAAGAACTGGAATGCCATGTGGTGTTCTAACTATTATACCAGCAGAACTGAGGGAGACATTAGAGAATGATGCATTAGTGTTGAGTTTATAGCCTATATCCGGGGGGTTCCATATATAAGCTTTAATCAGTTTAGGTTGTTTAGGGCTAAAGATTGTCATCACTCATATCTGGTTAAGCATATAGCTGTCATCAGTTCTTTTCTGAGTGTGTAGTGTGATGTTGGTATGGAATTGTGCTACTATTAGATAGGGCAGATAGATGTCTATGGCATGGTTCCAAAGGTCTTTTTAACTGCCCAAACCAGACCAGTTAGCTATCCAGAAGCTAAAGTGTCTATTCCCTACTAATGTTTGAGTGTTTTGGGGTCCCATATGATAGACTTTGCATGCTCTTTTCAGTGCATCCGAGTTGTGGTCAGATTTGGGGAGTGTCCAGATGAGTTTAGACCAAATGGAGGTTCCCTGCTGCATATTTCACCACAGTTTCAGGAAGAAACTTGTGATGAAATCCTGCGTGGATAAAAATCCAGTCCATTTTCTAAAAATGGGTAGCTCATTCTGGAGAATGCTTTCCAATGTCTATAAGTGTCATCTAATGTGTCTTCTCATATGAAGGAATTGAAAATAAGCTCAATTTTTTCTACGATATTAGTGGGGGACATAACACTCCATATATGAATGGGAATTGAGGCCAGGGTATGCTTGATTAGGATTATTTTTCCTGTTGGAGGTAACCATCTATTATTCCAGCGAGAAATTCTAGATTAATTTTCTCTACAATTTCATTGAAGTGCACATTCATCTTCATACCCTTGAAAATATTGACTCCCGGATATTTAAAGGGTAAGGATCCTTGTTTCATGCCAGTGAGTGTATGGATTCTATTTTTGGTCACAGAGCTAGTCTTAGAGCCAACATAGAATGCACTTTTGTCATAGTTTACTTTCTGACCCGAGGGTAATTGGTAAATCTTCAGGAATTTTATTAGGTTAATGCAAAACTTCTTAGTTCCTTTAAATAAGGTCACTGTATCATCCGCATATGATAAGTGAGATAAATTGAAGCTATTACCAGGGACTGAAAATGGATCCAGTTGGTTTTCCCTAAACATAACCTTTAACCCTTGGTTAAGCAGTTATGTGATGAAGTTAAAGAGGGTAGGGGAGAGGGAGTCTCTTTGCTTGAGACCTCTTGAGGAAGTGAAATATCTAAGTGGACATCCGTTGACCATAACTGATAAGTATGCCAATTTTATGTTGCTCGTGATGAGCTACACAAAGTGGCCATGGAATCCATACTTTAAAAGTAGGGAATTGAGCATTGACCAAGATAATATATCAAAGGCCTTGTACATGTCCAATTTGTATATGACATTGAGTCCCTGGGCTGGTTTATCAAGCATTCTAACTGCTTCTTACATTATAAGAATGTTGTCAGAAATACTCCTGCATTTGATGAAAGCTGACTGCTCAATGATACATACTTACTGACTAGTGGAGTAATCCTATCTGCAAGTATTTTAGATATTACCTTGTTGTTGAAGTTAGCCAGACTAATTGGTCTGAAGCCTGAGAACTGAGCTGGGGTTTGGAATTTTGGAATCAAGGTAATAAGGGAGCTGGTGATGGATTTTGGCATAAGGACTCCACACATAAACTCTCTGACACAAGTTAGCAGATCTTATTTTATTATGTCCCAAGCCCATCTATAGAATTGCCCATTGAACCATCTGGTCCTCCACAGCTGTGTTGACATAAATTGAACACAGCTTGATAGAGTTCTTCAATTTGTACTGGTTTTAACAGGCTGATGTTATCTTGATGAGTGATTGTAGGGGGAATGAAGGTAAGGAAGTGAGTTAGGCTAGTTCCTGATATGTCCCTTGTATCCTCAGTGAGCAAGTTCTGATAAAAAATGGCTGCAACTTCTCCTATTTGATTCTGCTTTATTAACAGGATGTTCTCATGTTTTATTTTGTTTATTTTTAGCCTATTATGTTTATCTCTGACTGAGTTATGAAAGAAGGTGGTATTGTTATCACCCTCCTTAAGCCATTTTTGTCTAGACTTCTATTTTCAGATGTTATTTTTCTCAGTTAATCTTTATGAGAGCTGTAGTCTAGCCTGATTTAGGTTATTGAGATTTTATCTGGAATCTAAGGTGTCATATAGGGTTTCTGCTTCTTGAACTTTGGTTTCAGCTTTTTTAATGTTTTCAAACAAATTCCCAAAATGCTCCATGTTCCATAATTTTAAGTCTTGTTTTAACCTCTTAATTTTTAGACTAAATCTTATCATTCCTTGCTCATTTAGATCTTTGGACCAGGGATTTGAGACTATTTCCCTAAACTGAGGCCTTTTTATCCACATTGATTGAAATCTAAAGGCTTTGGGTTGGGTTGGCTTAGATTCTTTATATGTTAGCAAGAGGGGTGAGTGGTCTGATGTGAGTCTATTTAGGACTTGGACTGATGCATTACTGAATTTCTTAAGGAAATCAGTGTTAGCCATTGTTCGGTATAGTATTTTGCAGACTTTACCCTTACCATGTTTACCATTGGTCCAAAATTGCTGGTACAGCTGAAGAAGAAAGTATGGGAGCTATGGCATCAAGCATTTTCAGCCTATCAGTCCTTAGATATCTACCATAAATTGAGAAGAGATTAAGCTTCTCATTTGTGGTTGTGCCAGCGATAATAATGTGTGTGTACTGCTCCTTTTGAGAGATCAGGTTTATCTTAAACCTATCTTTAACCATTGTCCAGGTTCTGCCATCCTGAGATGGAAACCCTTGTGTAAACCCTAATTTCTTTACATAGCTTTCTAACTGGTCTAGAATTTGTTTAGTTTCAATTAACACTAGAATAGAGATATGATGCAACATGACTAGTTTCTGTAATCTAATGAGAGATCCCTGGATTCCTCTAAAATTCCATGTTGTCCTCCCAAAAGTTATTGTTATATATTACTAGTGTACATAAAAAAATTTAAAAATTAAGTTTGAATTTTTTTTACTTGCCCCCTCATAGTTTATAATAACTTTACATACACTACAAGAAATAACACCTATTATCTCGGTTTGTAGGAATTTTTACCTCTATTTTTTGTTCTAAAATTACCGAGGTAAATACTGATGTAGTAAAAAATACATTTTTCACCTTAATTCAGAACCAAGTAAAAAATATTTTTTGCCTCGGTTTTAGACCAACGTCGGTCCAAGCAAGAAGGGTGATGATTGGAGACCATAGCTGTGACATCGTTTAGAACGACATTGGCATGCATAAGGAGCGATGTCGTTAATAGCAAAAGGCAGACGAGGGGAATGGATTCGCTGCGACATTGTCAATGTCGACGTTGCGGATAAATGACTGTGTCATCGCAGACAATGGTAAGCGATATCGCATGCTCCAGGGCACCCTCATCGTGTTCCTGCTGACGTGGAAGGCTAACAAATACGATGTCATTTTGTATGGCCAATGTTGCAAAAAAATAGCCACCGGTTTATGCGACGTTTGTATTAGTCATTGAGACATCGGTTCACATACAATATTATAACATTTGATATTTGATTACACAAAAAATTGTTTGTCGATAGCCGTTACATGTTATTTAATGTTCCATGACTCGTGAAATGGATAAACGTCATACAACAATCAATTGTTGTTCAATTAATGTCGGAAAGAATGAGAATGCAAAGGAACCAACAAAACTAGAACATATATTACAAATACATGTCAGAATATATTAAAATACTTGAAGTTAATATGAAATTGAAACATTAATTGTATTGAACATCCATTGTCTATATTGCACGCTGAAATTTTATCGAAAACTCTCTTTGTCCTATTACGGTCAATACACACGAAACAAAATTTGTTTTAGAATTGGGAATTACCTAAATGATGTACACAATATAGTCATATGCAAAAGGAATTAATGTCAACGTAAAATCTGTACCTAATCTACTTATAAGCGACGTTGCATGCAGGAGAGATCAAAATTGCAAAGTCCAACAGAGAACCGGTGTCGAACATTCATAGATATTTCAATAATTTCATAGCCCATGCGACGCTGGTTAACGTTTGTTCCCATATCGTATGGGACGATTATCTGTGAGCGACGTCGCTCATTCAACCTGTGTTTATACGAAGATGAGATTATTGTCCACAAGCAGCCCTAATCTAAGCCTTTTTTTCTCACACCTTATGAACATTGCATTATCTTGGAAACATGAATAATATGCACTATATAACACGTAACACAATCATCATACTTAACGAAAATATTCAATCATTGATCAATGAGAGAGAAAAAACATATAGAAGGTATATGGTAATAAAGATGGAAAATGAACATGGAATGGATGTAAAACTACCTCAATTAGTTTGAACTCGGGGAGGCTCCATTCTCGGATGCTTGTTGATGTTTGAGAGAAGCAATTTGATTGAGTTCTTTAATGGTTGTATTGGTGCGAATGGAAAGGATGGTGTTTCGCGTTCCGGTAAATTTTCTATAATGCATAAATAAAAAGTACGTAAATGTAGAGCATGAAATATAATAGGTTTCTATAAAGGAATCTTTCAAAAATATGTTCTGCACACCATGTTATGACTATTTGTACCGTCAGTTTTATTGAAGGGTTAACCTTTTGGGTTCCAGTAAAATTTCTAAAATACATAGATAAAACGTACATAATAGTAGAGCATGAAATATAATAGCTTTCTAAAGAGGAATCGTTTGAAAATATGTTCTGCACACAAAGTCACGTCTATTTGAACCGTAGTTGTATCGAATAGTTAACTTTTCGCTGGTAAAGTTTCCAAAATGCATAAATAAAAATTACGTGTATGTAGAGCATGAAATATAACAGCTTCCTAAAATGGAATCGTTCGTATATATGTTCTGCACACCAAGTTATTACAATGTGAACCGTCGGTTTTATCGAAGGGTTGACTTTTCGGGCTCCGGTAAAATTTCCAAAATGCATAAATAAAAAGTGCGTATATATAGAGTATGAAATATAACAACATTCTAAAAAGTAATCGTTCGAAAACCTATTCTGCACACAATGTTATAACTATTTGAAGCGTTAGTTTTATCGAAAAGTTTTCTTTTCGGATTCAGATAACTTTTCTAAAATGCACTTATAAAAAGTACTTATATATAGAGCAGGAAATACAAAAGCTTTCTAAAAAGGAATCATACGTAAATATATTCTAAAACAAAATCATTCACAAATATATTTTGCACACCAAGTCATTACAATTTAAACAATCAGTTTTATCGAAGAGTTGACTTTTCGGGTTCTGGTAACATTTCGAAATGCATAAATAAAAAGTATGAACATATAGAGCATGAAATATAACAATTTTCTGAAAAGGATCCTTCAAAAACATATTATGCACACAAAGTAATGACTATTCGAACCGTCAGTTTTATAGAAGGGTTGTTTTTTCAAGATTTGGTAAAGTTTCTAAAATGCATTAATAAAAAGTACGTATATGTAGAACATGAAATATAAAAGCTTTCTAAAAAGGCGTCCTTCGAATATATGTTATGTACACCAAGTTATGACTATTTGAACCGTCAGTTTTATCGAATGGTTGACTTTTTGGGTTCTACTAAAGTTTCTAAAATACATAGATAAAAGGAAAAAGTGCAAAAATAACCCTATTAAATTTTGAAAGTGCAGAAATAACTCTGTAAAATATGAAAGTGCAAATTTGACCTTATGTTTTGGAGAAATGTGCAGATATACCCAAATTGCACTATTTCGACGTTGACTAAAGGAATTTTGGCATTGACCCAACCTAAAATGATAAAAATACCCGTAGGTTTAAAACTAAAAATTTGATGACCATTATACCCGTAGGCTTTGCCACCGATCAACGGTGATCAACGCCGATCAACGATGGTTAAAACCGATCCATGAAAGACCGCCACGGGGTTAGATCAGTACTTTATATAATAAGACCGGGTTAGACCAGCACTTTAGTAACAAATACAGGGTTAAATTAGCACTTCTCTAAAAAAATATGGTCAAATCAACACTATCATAAAAAACATCTTCTTGAGGAGAGTCAACTCCTTACAAATATGCCTTCGTTACAAATTCGTAATCTTCATTTTTTTTAAAAAAATAGGGTGGATTTCATTAATCATTGGTAAAGTACAACTTATATATGCTAAATATATTTATAATTTGCATGTTTATTTCTAATTAATTTTCAATACTCCCTCTATCCTACATAAATTGATACATTTTGACTTTTGGAAGTCAATTGAATCAATTTTTAATTAATTTAATATCTTCATTCATGTGAGTTAAAAAATTGAAAAAATAATCATTTAAAAATATTTGTGATGATGAATCCAACAACATTTGACATGATAATAGTCTTGCATATATAATAATAGAGTTTAATGATAGAATTTGACTTTGTTTGACTTTCAAAAGTCAAAATATGTCAATTTATCTGGGATGGAGAGAATACAAATTCGTCACCATAATGAAAAGTTAATTATGTCCCTAGCAGTATTCGAGTAGCAATATGGGTCGATTTCTAATTACAAAATTATCGAAATTCTTAAGGAAATTATTCACCAAATTTTTTTGAATTTCTTTCGGAAAGTATTTACCAAAGTTTTTTACTTTCGTAACGAAGGCATACAAATTATAGGTATATTTATGATACATTAGATTATGAAGTTATAATGACGACATATTTATAAGGAGTGGTCTCTCCTCAAAAAGATGTTTTTTATTATAGTGCTGATCTGACTCTATCATTTTTTACATAATTGCTTATTAACCTATATTTTTTTACTAAAGTGCTGATCTAACCCTGTTTTATAATAAAAGTACTGATATAACCCGTTCACCATCAGCCGACGGTGGTCCAAAGATGGCGACCGACGTTGACCACCGTTAACTGGCATTGACCATCGTTGACCATCGTTGACCGGCGGAAGGGTTTGAGCACTTTTTGGGAAGGGTAATATCAACTTTTTATATTTTCAAAAAGAAATCTTTTTTTAAAGGGGTATAATGGCCATTTTAAAGAATTACAGGCACAATTTGATTTTCAAGATTAGATTTGCGATTTTGACCGAAACATAGGATTAAATTTGCACTTTCATATTTTACAAGGTCATTTCTGCACTTTCGATCAAAACATAGGGTCAAAAATGCACTTTTCTCTATATAAAAAGTACATAGTTGTGGAGCATCAAATATAACAGTTTTCTTAAAAGGAATCGTTCGGAAATATGTTTTGCACGCTAAGTTACGTCTATTTGAACAGTTAGTTTTATCGAATGGCTGACTTTTTCGAGATTCGGTAAAGTTTCTAAAATGCATAAATAAAAAGTACGTAAATCTGGAGAATGAAATATAACAACTTTCTAAAATAGAATCATGCGAAAATATGTTCAGCACACCATATCTCTACGCTTTTTCTTTGATGTTGGGCGACACTGTTCACATTCCCTTTTTCTTTTAAACGAAAACTGGTGAGCGCATATAAACCTGGTCTAATGATGCTGAAGTTTCTTTCGCTCTACAGGATGATGGGGGAGTTTTAAGGCGACGCATTTTTGCTTGTTTTTTTATAGTTTAGAATGGAAAAACAAGAACGATTGCTACTTGTATGATGCATGATTGTGCGATCCTATTGACTGCCTGATTCTATCTCAAAACATGGTGGTGGCCCGATGTGCGCACTTTAAAAGTCATAAAAATGGCGGAAACGCCTGTATAACAACGGTGCAATACATAATATCAAAAATGTTGCAGTCATTTATACTTGCAAATTACTCAACGGAAGAGGGCCTAGAAAACAAAATCGATCAGCTCCGAGAGCTGAATTCCATGAATAACCCAGAAAGAATTCTACGGAACACACATATAACAAGAGCAGTCTTTTTCTCCACCTCGAAATCGTCAAATAATTTCCTTTTTCCAAAAGAAGACTAAGATTTACAACCACAATGCAATATAGCTCTCCCAAAACAAACTATAGTCGACAGAAAAGAATCATCAAGAAGAACAACATGCCTTCTTCTCTGGGATTATTTGTGCTGGGCCAGGAACAAGGATCTTTTTGCCAGCCAAAGTCGCGGGATTACCATTAGCTTGGTCTTCACTAGCTGCAAGACTTTTCTTACAGACAATGTTGAAGATCTCGGTCAAAACAGTTGTGAATGCTGTCTCCACGTTCGTTGCCTCTAGGGCAGAGGTCTCCAGGAAGAATAATCCTTCCTTCTGGGCGAATTCTTTGGCATCCTCAGTGGGGACTTGGCGCTGGTCTTCAAGATCTATCTTGTTTCCGATTAAGATGATGACAATGTTCTTGTCAGCATGAGCACGCAATTCTTCCAGCCACCGAGGTATATGATCAAATGTCTGGCGTTTTGTGATGTCGTAAACCAACATAGCCCCAACAGCACCCCTATAGTATGCACTTGTGACTGCTCTGTACCTGTTATTTGTTAATGATACCAGCACCACAAAATGAACTCTAATCAGTATCAGTTTCATCACCTAACTAGAGGTACCGACGGAAGATATCACCAAACCAAAAACGATCAAACTCTTCCAGCTTCAGCTAGACCATTCGTCACCCATACAGTCAATTGAAACATAGGCCAGTCATGTTGGAAAATGTTTGATGATACAGGGCAGCATTAAAACTATAATGATATGGGCCACAAAATTGCATGACAAAAGAGTTTAAAAGCTCAATTAAGATGATTATGATGTAAAAACCTCAGTTCCATCCATTAAAAATATAAATAAACAACCGAGGAGATTGTGGGCTCCAAAGCCATCGCACATTAAGACTCTCGGTCTTGATCAATGTTATGACCATTAAGAGTGAGCCAACTCTTTTCAAGGCAATGAAATGGACTGGGCCCTGTGTAAGCAAGCTAGTGGCCAGCCATTTAGATGATTAAACCCTTACATAAAGCTGGAGTTCAGCAGGTAGGCAGTTCATATTTAGTACAGGAAACAAGATGCTCTGAATTAATGATAAAAATAGCAAGTTAGTTGAGGGATAAGGCAAGATAATTCCTATGTGCTATGTCTAACCTAGAGATGATATCTGCTCAGTTTTCCAGGTTCAACCACCTTGAAGCATTTTCACATTAATTGACTCAACCGTTCTAATTTCTGAGCTTATGCAGAATATAGGTGATCTATAAAACAATGTACCTGACAAATCAGCTACACGCAAGTTTGGGAGAAATTTTTTTAAAAATCCCTCCAATAATAATACCCCAAAACACAAAACATACACCCACTTACTACGAAGGACCGACCTGCAGTGCACATTAGGATCAAGGTTTGGTATTAGAATAATTCTAATGCAAGGTTTCACACATAATATTATATGTCCGACTTCCAAGTTTCAACAGCATTCGCCTTCCCAAATAGTATATGAAGCCTGATTTGAACTGACATAACACCACAGGAACTACAAGAATTACGAATTTGAACCACTTGAACATAGTGAAGCAACAAATGCGATACTGATTGGTACATAAACATCTAGGTAGAAACTGAACCGAAAGGAGATCAAACACAAGTTCCATGGGCAAAGTAAGGCGACAGATTTGCAAGAAAAAATGGACAAAGAAAGCTCATTATGAATTTCAATTTGAGTAGTTTTTGGCAGTGTCCCTTCTGAATAGATTTATACACGTTTGAAGGCAATATCATGAATACTTGGATGAGTGTCCACGCAAAATCACAGAAAATTGCTTGCCAAATTAAACAAAAACGATTCAAAGCCACAAGGTGAGGTAATTAATGAAATTCAGCAACTGTCATAATCCTCAAAATCAGAAAATACTTTGACTGCCATGGCGAAAGGATTGCCTAATTCCTAGCCACGGCTATAGGAAAAATAAATACTAAAATCATTGATCCCATCGTTCCTTGATTTCTTTTCACATCCAAATTGACAATACAAAGAAAATTGTACAGAGTACAGTTCATTAAAAGAAAGGAACACGGGCTTAGACATAGATGGCAAGAATCACAAGTACACGTACCATAAACACAATTCAACATCAAACACGCACAAACATGGTAAGAGAAAAGCAAGCAGGATAACCTTTCTTGGCCGGCAGTGTCCCAGATCTGGGCTTTGACGGACTTGTGGTCAATGACGAGAGTTCGCGTCTGGAACTCGACACCAATGGTAGCCTTGGAGTCCAAACTGAACTCGTTCCGGGCGAACCGGGCAAGAATCTGAGACTTGCCCACCGCCGAGTCCCCTATCAGCACCACCTTGAACACGTAGTCCACTTTCTGGCTTGCGTCTCCGTACCCCGCCATCACTATTCACTATTCAGATTCACAGCCACCCTAGATCTCCTCTTCTTTATGCTCTTCGCGTTTGCTTATTACAGTTGTCAAGCACCTCTGTATTTACTTGCTGTGACTTCAACGGGGATGAGGATGAAGCATTTTCTTTCTACCATTTATAGCACCTGATTTGGTCTTGGAATTTTAAACAAGATTTGGGTAATCTTTTTTGCATTCCATGTTTACTTTACTTTTTGTTATCGACTAAATACTATTTATTCCGAATCAAAATTCATACACAAATCTAAGTGTAGGAAAGTTTTAAATGCAGGAAAAATTTACTATATTATCATCAATTAAATAATTGAGTATAATCAAAACTTGATTAAGAGTAATATAATAAATCCCTCATAAAATTTACCTGCATTTAACATTTCCCTATCTGTACTTAGATTTGCCCAATTCATAAATCTTTACACAATTCTTGATTACTTCCTCAGTCTCAGATTAAATTTCCTACTTATTTTTTCACTATTCTCTATCAAAATTTGACTGCATATTTGAATAGGTATATGAGCTACAATATGAATTCGTTGTAATAAGTAGTTTCTATATATCAAATTTTTATTTGTTGTTATTATATGTAGGTGAGCATATTAACGATCAATCATATTTTTTGAATAATGTAATAATGATTGTTATGCAATTTAAACTAACCATGTTGACTGTTACTATTTTAGTTACTATTTCTATTTACTTAAAGTTTGACGTACGTAGCTAAAATAGTAATAATTAATAATAAGGTTGTTGGTATGCCTTGAATACTGTAATAGCCGCTTCTGCGACCCTGGCCTGGGGGTCCGGGGGGCGGCAGTCGCC
>JAULKM010000012.1:9378700-9396600 GCA_032355605.1 Rubia tinctorum | reverse complement strand
ACATATAAAACAGATCCAGCGAACTCAAACAATTACCTTAACAATAGGCATCTGACCACCAAACATGAGGACAACACTCATCTGAAGAAGAATCCTGAAAGTATCCCTAATGTTATTGGCGTTGAATTCCTTGAAACTCTCGGCACAATCCCCACCCTGAAGAATAAAAGCATTCCCCATTGCAGCCTGAGCAATCTTCTCCTCCAAGCTCCTAGCTTCCCCAGCAAACACCAATGGAGGATAAGCCTCAATGATGCTCAGAACACTTTGCAAATCCTCTTGGTTTGGGTATTCGGGAAGTTGCAGAGCCTTCTTCTTCTTCCAGCTGTCGGGGATCCATTTCCCCTGTTTACCGTCCACGGAAGGGGCCGCGGGGGTTGTCGTCGTGATTGGCTTCTTGGAGGGCTCCGCCGCGTGCACCGCCGATGTGGGGCGGCGGGCTTTGGGCCTGAGTTGGGTTTTGGTGGCGGCAGCGGTAGGGAGGTGGAAATTTGATGTCGGCTGGTTGTTGCATGATGGGAAAAGTGATCTGCATGTTAAGGTTGATGATGCGTTCGATAGAGCCATTTTTTATTATTCCCTCCTGAAAAAATGCCGGTGTCAGCGGCGGCGGCGGCGGGAGGAGGAGAAAATGGAGGTCCTCTGCGGCGGCGGCGGCGGCGGCGGCGGAGAAGGGGAGAGTAGTTGAGAGTTGATGGGAGAAATGAAGTCTTGAAGGGGCTACATTTTATAAATGTGGTAGAAGACTGGTAATGCAATCAACTATGGCATGCTGTACCGTGACTTTTATTATATTTTATTTTATATTGGTAAGAAAATTGAGGTTGGCCTTTTGTTTTATTTTATTGGATGGATGAGATTTTTAACTTTAATATGGAAATTCTTTTGTTAGATTGCTTAACGGTTAGATTAGGCTCTGATAAACTTTATTTCTATAGTTTTTGGAGTTAAAGTTTGGATACTTTATTTTTAAAAATATATTTTAAAAGATTTTTAAAAATATGGTGATCTTTCTGCAACTAATGTAAAAAAAACACAAAATTCTAACAAAATTTAGAAATTCTTCCCAGATTTTTCTTCTCCAATACGATCTCCTCTCCCCCAAAAATCTACGATTATGAATCAATCAAAATCAAGAAGTCGTAGCAATCTTGATGATTCGAGACGTATCACACACAATCAATGAAGAATCAATCAGGTAAATCATGAAATTCTTCTTAAATTCGATCAAAAGTTAAAATTTCAATTGTAAAAGGATGTCATCATGACTTTGATCTTAAGACGCTCAACTCTTGTTGATATTAATCTACTCTTCTACTTAATGCAAATAATCAATTCTGGTGGACAACATGAAGGTCAAATCTTCAATTTGAAGATTGCGGAAAATTCGAACTTGAAGATGCGGAATTTTAGGAAGAAGAGCATAGCATCATTCAATTAAAAGGTTAAAAAAGGCAATTCCATATCAGTGTGGTTGTTGTACAGAATTGATGTTCATACCTGTAAATTTTGTTTTTTTATCGATGATGATCGAAGCGATTGTTGTTTACGCTGAACTGATGACCATCAAATTGATTGTTATTTGTACATCACTATTTCAAAATCTATGATGTTGTCTATTTCTTTGTTGATGCCTAAAAATTATACCTATAATGTCTTAATAATTGAAGAAATCTCAATGATGCTTCTTATCTTTTTGTTAATCATTAAGCACTAAGCAGTGATATTTAGCAACAAAAAATAGAAGGCACATACATCACATTACACTGAATTATCTTCTTCATTCACGAATCATATATTATAGACGATGTTAATATATTTCTACTAATCTTTTATATATTATCCACGGGTGATATCAATATAGTAAAACCAAAATACATTATCATTATCGAACAAGTCTGTTTCTGACATTTAGAAATCATGATTGAATTCCTTTAATTAGCATGGAAAGGTATTGAAATCCAAGATGTGGATATCTATAAAAATATGGAAGGAATTACACCAACATCCTTGGAAGAATTTTATTTAAAAAATGTATCGAGAGCATGCTAATGCAAAAGGATTTAGCATAAGAAAAATAACATGTGGGACGGGTGAAGGTGTAGTAAAGGAGAGATACTACACTTGTTCGTGTCAAGGGAAAATAAAAAAATATGTCAATCACGCTAATGTAGAAACAAACAGGAGAAAAAGAAAGGAGTTCTACATTACATAGATTAGATGCAGAGCCCAAATCAAGATAAAACTCGTGGATAACATGTATGTGGTCAAACACCACGTCCTCAATCATAACCATTAGCTAACAATGGTTTAATGGCAGCACCTACAATTCAGTGAGAGGAATATCAAAGAGGGAATTGGAAAGGTGGTCGAAGCAATAGAATCAGTCGTTCTAAAACCTGCAAATAGCTGTAAATTTATTGTTAATAATGTGGGTGCTGAAGAACAGTTAAGTCACATAATGAGAAACCACATCAACTATGTGAACATACTCGGAATGAGGCAAATATGAGGCAATGTGCAAAATGTCATAGATAAACTCATAAACTGGATGAAGAAAATGAAGGTTTTTTTCAGAGAGAAATTGGACAATGAGGATGGAAAACTATGAGCACTATTTTGGAGAGATTCAATGAGAGTTAAACACTACAACATTTATGGTGATATCATGGTATTTGATATAACATATTGCACCAACAAGTAGAATCTCATTTGTGCTCCAGTTATAGATATGAACAACCATCGCATGCACATTATGTTTGCCTGCACGTTCATCAAGGATGAAACTGTAAAAACATTTTTACAATTGATGCAAATGTTCAAAAGGTCTATGGGTAGAAAGAACCTATGACGATCTTCACGAATCAAGACCTAACAATGTCAAATACAATGCAAAAGGTACAAATTTTCTTCAAGTTCTATTCTAGTCTAATTTTTATGGAAAACATACACCAACGGTGAATCAAATATTTTATTTAATGTTCACATATTATGCATGATGGTCATGTTATCATGTTGATGTTTATAAAATATTAGTTGATGCCAACAATCCTATGGCAACTTGTGGAGTGAGTGTGATTTTAGCTTGATATTTGACAAGTACCTCATGCACTGTGTAGATGAAGATGAATTTGAACAACAATAGGCAGAAATAGTCACCATATTTGGACTAAGAGATCACATGTGGTTCAACCATCTCTACACACTTTTACAAAAAAAGTGCACAGATCTAAGCAATGACTACTTTCAGCCATAACGCTAACTTCTTTAAGAAGTGAGAGCAAAAATACCGCAATCAGCTTCAACACAACAAAGACAAAAACACTCACCAAATTCTTCTCAATCCTCAACGTAGCAATCCACCAGTAGAGAACCAAAGAGAAAGACAAAGAATACTACCAAAGAAAAATTGAGAGATGAAGAAGAACCTAGAATACTCAGACATGCAGCTACAATGTACACATACAAGATCTTCAAAGATTTCAAGTTGCAGTGGAATTCGGAAAAGGTATCAAAGGAGATTGTAGGTATGGATGATGGAACTAAAAAACTTCATGGAGTCATCTATGAAAAGGATATATCCCACAACAATAGCAATAATTTACTACTTAAAACCAGCTGAAATGGTAACCACAACATCTTCTTACAAGCATTTTGAACAAATAAGGTTCCTTTGTTTCCATTGTTTGTGAGTCCTGCACATGTACAATGAAACAAAAAATACATGAGGCTTATGTATTAGGATAATGGACAAACATGGCAAAATAGAGTTGTAGAACAAAACATGTAGAACAGAAACAAATGAATCTCAACAAGTACAAGTTTTGTTTTACATAACTTCCACTTTTTGTTGTTTTAACTTTGAAGACGTTCATCTATGTTGGATGTAATGATAACCGGACAATAATTAGGAACATAATTAATTTTTGAGCTACTGTTCTTGGTTGTGTATGAGAAATTTTAAATACGTTATAGATACTGGTATAATCTATGCAACATAATTTTTAACATAAACCATAAATTGATTGTGATGCTTCTGGTATTGGAAGTGGTGGGTTATTATATTTCAAATGATTTTTAATTATCTAACTATGATGTTTGTTCTAGTTGGCCTCACTGTTCATGACTTTTCAATTGGCAGGCACACACTATCACGGGACTGACCCTCTAGCACCGGTTTTTCGGAAGCCTAGCACCGATTTTTGTGGGTCCAAAAAACCGGTGCCTAAGTAGGTGGTGAAACATTTACACCGATTTTTTAAAAATCGGTGCTAGATTTAGCACTGGTTTCCTAAAACTGGTGTTATATTTGCACCAGTTTTAATATTAGCACCGGTCTAAAAAACCAGTGCTAAATTTAGCATTGGTTTTTTTGGTTAGCATCGATTTTCTAAAACCGGTGCAATATTGGCACCGGTTTTCACATTAGCCTCAGTCTAAAAAACCGGTGCTAAATTTATCACCGATTTTATATGGCACCGTAATTTTTTTTCATCGGCTTTAGTTGCATTGGTTTTTAGAAAACCGGTGTTAAAATTGTCAGTGGTTATTTATTTGCAATTGCAATTGGGCGCTAACCGCAGTTGCGCGCAGCTTCTTTATTTGTTCGATTTAGGAAAAATAACACTAGAATTTGGTGCTGACCGCAGGTGCGCACAACCGCTCTAATACTTCACTACCTACAGTAAAACAGTCTAACAACATATATATATATATATATGGCCACATCTAGCAACATAAAAAATATTTCTACTAAATGGATGATACAAAATTAATAATCTATGAGACTAAACATAACTATCCCTAATATAACTATCTATGGAACTAAACATAACTTTAGCTTAAACTATCAATTAAATCACGTGGCATATACACATCAAATCACAATGCTAATTCACACATCTGTGGTCCTTAGAAATGCTTAGATGTACCCTATCATACCATATGGAAAATGTGTCATGTTTTGATCCTTAACGTCACCCCTCCTAGCCTTGGATCCCACTCCGCTAGTTAAGAACTGTATTGGGCTACATCAAAATGGCAAAATATTTAGTATTTCTCCTCATTATTTCCTACATTCAAGAAACTTGGAACCAAGTTTTGCTGCACCTTTTGTCATCACTTATGTGTTCTAGGAAATGGTCATGCCCATTCATATAAAGCTTCACATTATTGAAAAGATCATGTGAACTACTTGAAACATAAAGGAATACACAAACGGGATAACACTATGCAATGATCAATTGTTATAACTGAGCTCACAAACCTCGACATCAATTTTGTAAGTCATTTATGTAACACTATGCAATGTTCAATCATGATCTAGGATTAAGTAGTATGATCATACAAAGAAACCCAATGATGAAGGTAATCTAACGAAGATCCAACATCTGGTTCAGAAAAAGGGCGAGAACACGTGAGGAAAAAACATGCTCTATTATTGGATAAATGTCTAAAAGGATTACAACAATTTCTATACTAGAACCAACTTCTGAGTTCTGAATGTTCTTGCTGGCATTCGAAAAAGCTTTCTCAGATCTCGAGTTATGATTGTCGAAAGCCAACAAGAACCTTAAGTTGCAGAAGTTGGTTATTCCTAGAAAGTTCACAAAACATATCCTTCAGACGCAGGAAAATAAGACAATATATTATTTACACTACACACATCCTTCTTGTTTTCATGGGATCTTTATTGATTCCCTAAGGTTAAAGGATAGAAACTAAACATCCTCCGTATATGAAATATACAAATAGGGAATGCAGAGTCTTTGAAAATGAGAAAAAAATTGAAGGAAACAAATTTAAATTAGGATATTGTTTATTCCATGTATGCACAGATGAGAAATTAAAAGATGAGCTAAAACTACAGCACTTGTACACTGGAAAAATACTTCCACTGCAAATATTTACACGGCTGAAAAAAGAGATCTAGGACTGGAAACATAGTAACTATACGTATCCTGCAGTGATAAAATGAAATACAGAAATGATAAGTACTCTCAAATGAACATGTTTTGATGAAAGAAATTTATGAAGGATTCTTCATTAAAAAAAGGATAAGGCAACAGCTACCAGCAATCGAGCGAATCCTTTTCCAGACAATATCTGTAGTGAAGTGAGCAGAAACTTTTATGCAATGAGAGTGCAGCAAGATGCTTCCTGCATTAGCATCAAACTATTATATAACCAAGCAAAGTCACAGTCGCAGATGGTTAGATGAATATGACTGAGAAGGAAGACATTACAATGTGTACACGGAATTAATTTAAAACAGAACAAATATATAGATTTTGTTTTTCTAGGCAGTCAAATGCAGTATACCCGCTACTAAATCTGATAACCCTAAGAAGGTTTTTTAAAGTCTACACTTTAAGCATCACCTATCTACATATGGAACTATGTTTATCCCAATATACCAGCCATGAGGTGAGGGATGCTTTCATAGATAGTATAAGGTCGAAGAAGTAAGAATGCTTTTTCAATAAGAAGAGAAAAATGTGGGAGAATTCATGTCCAACTGAGTCGGTTGTGTTCTATCTGCAAACACCATACATTAAATTCCACCCCTCATGTCATGCAACTATACTTCTATTTTACAGGATTCTCACAGCTAACAAAATTTCATCTCATTAGAATATTATTTTTTCCATCCAGAAGCTAAAGCAATACCTCATCATCATATGTGGGAATTTGGAGAACTCAACTATTATTTTTATATAAATGGTGGAGAGTCACATGGCACATTTTCTTCTATGTTGCCATGAAAACTCAAAGCATGCAGATATATATCTACTCATAAGCGAAAGTGGTGTATTTGACTAACTATAATAACAAGCAGCTTGATGTGATGCACGTCTGAGTAGAAGGCATTACAGGTGTTATGGTCTTTACAAGATTTAAACAGCCCCTAAAAAAATTCACAAAAACCTTTAGGAGTATTGATGAAAGCATGATCACAAAAACCTTTAGAAGTGAAATGCAAAGGTAGTCCAAAGCATCCAAGGACGACACGGATTCTGCAAACTTTATTCTTTTGCTTCTCTTCAAATGTGAAAGAGGTATATGCGAATGTTAAACATGTAGGCAACATCAATCACTAACTTCTTCTCCACTTCCTCTACTCTCCTAATTTCACAATACTCGCCGTGGGATATTTTTTCAACAGCTATTTATGGAATGAATCAACAACTTTGGTTAAGATGGGAGATGAATTGGCAGAGAAGAGACAGACTTTTTCTTTGATCAACAGGGGGACAAGCAGATAAGTTGCGATAACCATCAGAGCAAGGATAAGTACTTATCAATTGCGGCGGAACCCTACACCTGCGCCGGCAAAAGCAGAGCAAAAGGCAGGGCTCTTTCTCCGGCGGTTGAACCCTCCCGCTCGGCGGCGTGAATGCATAGGCCACCATCCCCAGAACCCATCGAACGCCTCCTCTTTACCGTGGTTGTGTGATGGTGGAGGGTCGTGGTGGTACAATTTGGCACCAGTGGCATCGGGTTGCGGCGGTGCCGTCAATTTCTGTGCGGAGGTATCGCTAGAATAGAAGGAGGAGAAGATGGAGGCGATTGCGTCAAAATCCGGAAGGTGGAGGCAGTGGGGTTGAACATCGAGAAGGTGGAGGCGTTGTTGCTATCTAAGAAGAAGGAAAGAGGAATCAATTATTCATAAGGGTAGGGTTTGGGTCATAGGGTTGAATTGCATATGGGTTGAAATAATTAAGGCTAATAAGTTTGTATTTACAAATTAAAGTCTTAAAAATTAAATTCTGCATTAATATTTCATTTTATAAGTTCAATAAAATTAATTGTGCTAAGAATTATTATAATTATATGAAATATTTTATTAGTGCGTATACATGAAAATTCAAGTAAAAGTTAACCATTTATTACTTCAGGTCATACATTTTCTTTTGTACTTATATATAGAAAGTCAAATAAGGATTCATCGATGATTAGTTAAAATCAAACCATTTATTAGTGTTCACGTACGGAAAGTCTAGTAAGAGTTCACTTTTCACTAGTCAATGTCAAATCATTTTATTACCGTTCATATATGGAAAGTCAAATAAGCGTTGACCGCTCATTAGTTATAATCCAATCATTTTATTAGCATACATATATGAAAAGTCAATTAAGAGTTGACCGTTAATAAGTTAAGGTCACACATTTTCACTAGTGTTTATGTATGGAAAGTCAAGTAAGGGTTGACCATTTTTTATTCTTACCTAAATATAAAAATATTAAATAATATATTTTTTGGTGAATTGTGGGAAAGCGCTAGTAGATGTTCCAAAGTTACTTAGAGTTGATTACATAAAAGTAAGGAAGAGAAATCGGAAAGAATTACAGATATGTTCTTGTGCCCGATATGTTCTAGGCTAGATAATGAAAACTCATAACAAATCTACAAGAATCCATGGAAGAAGTACAAAAACTAAGAAAAGATGAAGAAAAACTAGGATTTTGAGTGCTCAAGTCGGGCTTACACAAATGGGGAAGGGGTATTTATAGTCTAAGAATTAAAAGCGAAAAGAAATAAAATGGTTGTTGGGATCTTTGACACGGACCGTGTCAAATTGACATTGGTCGTGTCCACTGACCGTGCCAAATTGACATTGGCCGTGTCAAATTGACATTGTCTGTGTCAAATTGACATTGACCGTGTCAAGCCTTCTGCCATCTTCTACCAATTTCCAGAATAATTGGTCTTCTCTTCAAAATTCCATCGCTACGGGTGAACCGTTGATCTGTTTTGAGAGTTCTTGTAGTTAATTTTGTAGTTCTCGAGAAGACGAATCTAATGGTACTACGCTCAGAGATTGGTTCTTCTTGGATTGTTCCCATAACTCGGTTCAAACTTCCGGATCATAATTCATCCGTTTCTTTGTCTTCCTTCTCCGACCCTTATATTTTCTACCACGTTTTGACTCGTGGCCTTCAATATTCTACCATCCTTGTGAATGACCTTAATAAAATACTCTAAAGTGCTTATGAGCAATCTACAAATTAAGCTCACAAAAAGGAATCTAGATGCTCTTAAGGACCAAAAATCCACTTGACTCAAATTGGGTTACAAAATGAAGGATTTAGCTATGAAAATCGAAAACGGTTATCTAAACCTCTTATGAAGTAAACCTGCCTAAATCTAGAAATCTTCCAACAAAAAGATAACAAAAGAGATGTTAAATTATTCAAAAAAAAATACATGCATTTGACGTCTCATCAAATCCCCCACACTTAACCTTTACTTGTCTACGAGTAAAAAGAACAAGCAAAGAACTAAGCATAAATTAGTATGCAAAGGTTTTCCCAAAACACCAACATTTTATTTCTAGACTACCCTAGCCCCCAAGACATAAGAATCTCTCACACTCTCACATCCCAAAGCCTAAAACAATCTAAACAACCATCATACCAATCAAAGGCGAGGTACAAAATACAAGTTTAAAACTAGCTTACTTTACCAAAGAAGCTACCAAATAGACAAACTAAGAGAAGTATAGAATGCTTCAATTTCTCTCATTTTCTCTCATTTTGCCTTGGAGCTTTCTTGGGTTTTCATCCTAGCTTCACACATTTTTTTATTTTTCAATGCTCACCCTCACTTTTTTCCACACCATTTGGCCTCTCATTTTTTTCATTGGTCTCCCTTTTGGGTTTTCGGCCTATCCGGGCCCCTCAATTTTGCCTTAGTTGTCCTCTCGGGTTTTTAACTTAGCGGGATTTTTTTCCAAACAAAACAAATTAAAGTAGAGCATATGCACACTAAAATACAATGCAATACAATGAGACATTTTTCTCTCCCCCACACATTGTCCTCAATGTGACAAAATGACAAGATAAAGAAATAAGGGAGAAAGAAAACAACTCACAACTAGGACCTTAAAGGCCATTCCCGGTGGTAGCAATGCTCACTCCTCAATGAATGTTATCTCCTCCATATTCTCAAATTCCATCCGATATGCAACATCGACCCATCCACTACAAATCCACAACTATGCATGTCTCGATCAACACCCACAATAAGCAAAAACTAGTAGTACACCTAGATGGTGGTTTTGGTGGTGGATTGTAATGGTATTTTGTGGTTTTTGGTAAGAATTTTAGGACAGGGGTGAGGGATTTTTTCAAATTTTTTTCAAAATAAAAAATCCAGTAAAACAATTAAAAACTCAAGTTGCCTCCCGAGAAGCTTCGTATATTTAAAGTTGTCTGCACAACCCTAATGTTATCCATATGGTAAAAGTTTGAATCCCTCCACCATGAGCTTCCAAAAAGTAGAGAGGTGTTGGTAGAAATCCTTTAAGGAAAGGATTTTGTGGAGGTAGAGTTTGTATTAAAGGAGATGGGTTGTTTGAGAGCTTGGCATATTCATTTGGCTCCCCTATTGTCTCATTCAAGAATTCCAAAAATTGTGGAGTTGGTTCAATTGGTGGAGGTGGGGGTAATGATGGAAAGAATATTGAATATAGGACAATCACCCCTTGCTCAACTTCTTTGTCTTTAACAACCAACTCCTCATCCCCTTGGACCCCATCTTCAACTTCCTTCACCACCTTGTCAATCAAGGTCAAAGGATCTGCCCTTGGCTCCAGGCTCACCTCTGATTGTGATTGAAGCCTGCCTGAATCTCTAGCCTCCAACCGGGCCACAGAAGATGTTATTTGGCTAACTTGAGTTTCCAAGTTATTGAATCTAGCAGAGGTGCGTTCTTCCAAATTAGTGACCATAGTGGTTATGGCATGCATAAGCTCCTCGTGCTCCGACCTTGATCTCCCTTCTCGGGGGTTGATAACACCCCATCTTTGGGTTGGGTTGTTATGGCGAGGCATAAGGTGATGAATTCCAATCATATTGCGCATAGTGTTAGTTTTCCAGTGCATTCCCATACCACGAACCCAGATTACCACTCCACTTCGGATTGTAAGAATCATAGTATGGATACCATTCTTGAGATCCTTGACCTTGGAAACTAACAACTCCAACATCTTCATAGCACTCTTCATAATACCCTTGGCTTTGAAAACCAACGGTTCTTTCCTCATAGTGTCTATCCCTCAACATATATCAATATTCAGTAGGATGGTCTGAATGACAAATCCCACAAAACATTGCTCGTTGAGCCTATCTTCTCATCATGAGTTCCCTCAAGGTGAGATGTTCCATATTTTTGTTGTTTTTTTTTCTTTCAAAAAGGTCGAAATGATATTGCAAGGATTCTCGATAAGAATTCACCAAGAACTAAAGCAATACCTACTCCAAACAAAAACAGCCAAAAAGAAAAGGCAAATAAAAACAACTAGCACATACACACACATAATATGCCCAAACACTTAAGAATAAACACCTCTTCCCCGGCAGCGGTGCCAAAATTTGGGAGGCCGTCGTCGTGCCTCTCAAAGATAGTATTTATAAGCCCTAATTGCGGCTACCTACTAGAAAGTAGATAGTAGCAAGTCGGGGGTAGTCCACTATGAAAAAAGGGTTTTATCGAGTGTTAAATGTAGTTAAAAAGCACACGAAGAAGTCACTCTACGTGTGTAGTAACAAAGTGGGGGATTTTGGCTTTGGAAAACCACTACGCCTAATTTAAACTACTAAATTAATAAACAATTATAGAGAACAAAGCAAATCAGATCACACTAGCACAAACGATGGAATAAAGATGATAACAAGTCTTGGGCGCAATTGGTTTACATTTATATTCATCCTTTGATCATCGATCAATTAACCTATTTTTATGCATTAATCACATATTGTGGAGAACTTATCAACACGTTTTGGGTGAAGATATTTCTCGCCTCTCCTTGGTTATAGTTAGAGTGGGCGATCGGCGCCACACGATAACCTTTACTCTCGGGTCACCCTAGACGATCGGAGTTATAGACTTCCCTGAGAATAGAAATATATATGGAGAACCAATACAACTAACACAATATCCTACAAGCAAGAAATATTGGAATAGCACAAATATATCTACTAATAACGACTCAGGATCGGCCTTCATGCTAATCATTATTAGTGAGCCACATTGAAAATTAGTCAAACTCATTCAAATTCATCTCAAATCTAAGAAATTTCATCAATAAAAAATCCTAATTAGTTGTCACACCCAATTATAACCTAACATCAACTAACGATAATCACATCGATAAAAAGTCAAAGTATCTTGGGTTTGACCAAAAACCTAGCAAATAATTAGCCCACAATCATCAACTAGTTGATCATCCTAGTCTAAATCATGCATTAATTACACAGGAAAACACAAAATATACTTGATAATCAAAGCACAAGATAGGAGAAATTAAATCTCACAAATTCATACTAGAAATGTTTACCAATTGCTTCTAAGAGTATATTTAGCCTAGATTAGCTAAACTCATAACAAAAGCACAAAAATCCATGGTAAACATAAGAGAAATGATGAAGGAGTAAATGCAAACTAGGGTTTTGAAGGTAAAAATTTTTGTTCTTCAATAGGGGTGAGAGAGGGGTATTTATAGTCTGGGAATTAAAAGATAAAAATAAAAAATGGGGTGTTGGACCCTTTGTCATGGACCATGCCAAATTGACACTGAGCGTAACAAGCTCTCTACCCATCTTCTACCAATTTCCAGAATAATTGGACTTCTCTTCAACATTCCGTAGCTACGGGTGAACCGCTGATCCGTTTTGAGAGTTCGTGTAGTCAATTTTATTGTGCTCGAGAAGACGAATCCAATGGTACCACCCTTAGATGTTGGTTCTTATCGGATTGTTCCCAGAACTCGGTTCAAAGTTCTAGATCACAATTCATCTGCTTCTTTGTCTTCCTTCTCTAACCCTTTTATCTTCTACCACGTCTTGACTCGTGGCCTTCAATCTTCTACCATCCTTACGATTGGACTTCAATAAAATACTCCAAAGTGCTTACGAGAAATCTACAAATTAAACTCACAAAAAGGAATCTAGATGCTCGTAAGGACCAAAAATCCATTAGGCTCAAAATAGGTTACAAAATGAAGGATTTAGATACGAAAACTGAAAACGGTTATCTAAAACCCTTATGATGTAAACCTACCTAAATCTAGAAATTTTTCCAACAAAAATATAACAAAAGAGATGTCAAATGCTTCGGAAAATGCATGCATTTGACATCTCATCACGCCTGGTGGTGGCGGCGGCAACTCGTGGATCAGATCTGGATTGGGCACGGCGGCGGACAATCGCGGCAAGCGGAGAAGAGGCTACGACGAGTCGTCGGACGGAGAATCGGCGGAGGAAACTGGTGATTGGCGACTGCACATATTGGAGATGCGAGGCTGGTAATCGGCGGTGGTTGGCTTCGACGAGGTATGGCAGCGGAAAAATTTTCTTTAGAGTTTCAGGAATTTAGGCTCTGATACCATGAAGAATTTATGGGGTAATAATTGTGTGTTTGTATCCATGCTCTAAGGTACATTATATAGAGGTACAAAGACCTATACATAAAAGGAAAAAAAATATAATATTCACATAATATTACCATTCCTTAATATTCTAACTTGATGCTGAAAGTGTCACTATAATCATATTATCTTCGAAAATGTCAATTTAACCACAACTAATTATTGCACGTGTCAATTTAACCATAACTTTCGAAAAAATTGTACCGGTTTAGCCAAACTCCCTAATTCCGGCGTTGACCCATGAAATTCCGACAATGAAAAGAAAGTGGAATGATGGAAATACTCCTTTGACCAAAAAAGGAAAATTGATGAAGGAAATACCCCTTTGACAGAATTTCCTCAAAACTCAACCCCGCCGAAAAATGCCGCTGCTCCGCCAGAAACTGTCGTTGCACCACCACTGAACCGCCGGAAAACACCTTTGATCAACCAAAAACACAAGCCCACGCCGCTCGCTAAGCCCCCCACCGCCGAAAACCTATCCCGCTACCCTCCTCCTTGAAACTCTAACCGCTCACCATTCCCCCACCCCTTTCCCCACTTGCTATCACCACAGCCACCCCGTCATCTTCCTCCTCGAAACGTCGCTTCGTTCGCCACCACACCACAACCACCTCTGCTCGCCACCATTCCATAGCCACCCTGCCACCCTCGAGGAAGAAAGGAAACGGAGGAAGAAAAAAATGGAAGAAACGGATAAATTTAAAATGGAGGAAGAAATAGAGGAAATGGAAGGTGAGGAAGAATAGGGATGAAGAATGGGAAAAAAGGAGGGAAAATACGATTTTTCTCAATTTTTTAAAATATATTTGTTTTTCGATAAGGGTAAAATCATCTTTTCCTCAAAATCTGACCATCCGGACGTTGACTAAAAAGTCAGCGGAGTCAAATGTTATATTGACACTTTATGAGATCGAAGGGTTATATTGACACTTTCAACCAAAAGATATGGCAATTTTAGCATTTTTCTCTTTAAATTTTAAAAAAGCCAAATGACTTCTATAGCCACTAAACTTTTGTCACCGTTTATTTTTACACACTTTTTTTCTTTGAACATTTTTGATGACTCAACTAATTGAACTGTTAACTCGTGACATTTTTATTTGATTCCGTCTCTTGAAAAACTGTTTTTCGATAAATTATGAAAATGTCAAAGTTTAAACGGTAAATTAGAAAAAATCAAAATAAAATTTTTGATTTGCATTAATGTGGTCATAAACTTATAATTACATGTGTTATAATTTTAAATATTATAATTAAAATCTTTACTTTTCTATAATTTAATTCAAACCTGTCTTCCAATAAAAAGACTATATTTCCTAAGATTTTGAATTTTTATTTAGTCAACCCGTCAGGTTTAACATTTTGTCACCTCACGCGCGTGACATTTTCATCAGTAGCTAGTAAGTCTTTTCTTGTTGAAACCCATCTCTTAAAGCAGAACCTCTGCTGCTTCACCCTCACCGCCGCCATCTTCATCGACTGAATTCATGGGTTCTTATTCCAGCAATTTACCAAGTCCCTTCCCGGCGATGACCTCCGGCGCCAAATGGTGGCCCTTCCTGGCGATGACCTATGGCGCCAAGCCGCCAAATACTCCTCTATCTGACGAATGAGCTCGACTTCCTGACGGAATCCGAGTCGCTGTAAATCGAGGAGTCGGATCTAATTTCTACCAGGTGAACCGAGTCCGACTCGATCATCATCATACTTTTTGCCGGCAGCAATTCCGGTGAGGATGACTTGCCAAATCACTGGCATTCCGCGGAGAACTTTATCGAGAGATGGAAATCAACATAAAATTAAAAACATGTTGGCAATTCGCAATGCCAACAACCTAGCAGAAACCATCAACCAACAGAGTCAATATGCTCAAATTCAAAACATAAAGATGGAGCGGCGATGTTGAAGCAGCGGAGGTTCTGCTCGAAGAAGATGGGTTTTAACCGGAAAAGCCTGTTTAGCCCCCCTAAAAGTATCACAATGGTGGACTGCAGACTTTAAAACATAAGAAAAAATTACTTTTATAACACCAAATAATTAACATATCTGTCCATATAACCTTTTGATAACTGAAAGTGCAGATAACCTACCTAGTTAGATGTAAATGTCAATACTCCCTCCGTCCCACTCTAAATTGCTTATTTACTTTTTGAGAGTCAAACTTTACAAACTTTGACCCTAAATATAAATTAATATATAAATAATAAATATATTATGTGAGATGTTGTTAGATTCGTCTTAACATCTATTTTCTAAATATTAATTTTTTATGCGATATTATTATATGTAATTTGAGATATTTACGGTCAAACATGCTCATTGAATACCGTGAAAAAGCAAATAAGCAATTTAAAGTGGGACGGAGGGAGTAGTTAGCTACAAACCCATTGGAATCGGTTGATTTTCTTTTGATTTGTTATTCAAAACCCTATAAACATCAGAACAACCTTGAACAACGCTAAAACATGGATCCATTTCTAAACAGCGTTACAATTTCTCTAAAATCGTATTTTTCTTCAAACAAATTAATTCCAAGAATGGTCCATCGCCGCCACCATCACGGCCACGTTCGCCGCCATCCATGCAAGTCCGTACCGCTGCTTCCTGTCATTTTTCCGGCCAAAACTCCGCCGGTTGCCGGCGAGGACAAGCAGCCGCCGCTGGCCGTGAAGCTCTTCTACATCATCTTCACTTCCTTGCCATTCTTCATGCTGATCGTACCTTCGATTCTCGAAGGCTACAATGAGTACCAGCCGCCGGCGATCAGTCTCGAGAGCTTCTCATTCTCAAACCTCTCCATCACCGGCGACGACCGGATCGCCGCGAACTGGGCAATCGGGTTGGAACTGCTCAACCGGGTCAACGAAGCCGCGGATTACACCGATATCAACGCCGTGATTTGCAGAACCGACACGAAGAATCAACCCATTGCGGAAGTCCGCAAAGAACGCCTGATTTTGCCTCCCGGAAACCAGACCAGGGTTCACCTGAACGACGCGGTGGAGAAGGCGGTTGCTAACGAGGTCGCTCTGAATAATATGGTCATGGATTTCATCGACATTATGCCCGACAGATTAATCAGTTTCGATTTATCGGTGAATGCTACGGCGGTGAGAGGCAGCGATAAGTATGTTTATGTGTTGAATTGCGAAGAAATCGAAGTTACGATTTTGAATGTTTGGAGATTCTCTAAGCTCAACAATAGAACGGGACGGGCTCTTAGTCTCCCGCCTAGTTGTGATTCGCTTGTACTTTTTGATCTTTCTAGTTTGAAATGATGTACTGCCTCTCCCTATCTGCAAGACAAATCTGCACACTTGTCTGATCATATATTTAAACAGATGTAAAAAAAATTTTATTATCGCGTGAAATATTGTTAAATTACGACATGTAGTTTCTGAAAATATGAATTTTTATATGCCATTATTTTACATATTTAAACTAAAATATGTTTTGTGAAGATGTAGGGAGTAACGATATTGTAACTCTCATCGTTACTGAGATGTGTCATTGGTTTGATATCGATGACGCATCTCAGTAATGATGAGAGTTACAATATAAGACTATAACAAACCAAATTACCATCTATAATTTTACCTAAAATGAAATTTAAGTCTATATGATAATCACCATTTATAACCTTTCCTACAAGGAAAGAATTTCTATTTCCTTAACAATTGGATTTTATGGAACGAGATAGTTGTTGTTGAGTGATTTTCATGTGGTGATGGCGGACACGTAAAACAAGTATTAGTGACTGTAATAAGTTACGACTAAGGTTGTTCTAATGCACACTAACACACAAGTGGATAAATCCTTCCACAATATGTTAGTGAGACATTATCGTACATGTGATCGGTCAAGTGGTAAATTGCATGATTATGTGATTCAGTTATTACAAGTTATATAGCATAGAATTGGGGACGTAAATGAGGACGGAGACAGGGGTGGTAAATGGTAATCGTAAAATACTATGAATCCAGCTAAGACACGAGTAGATAAAATAATAATAAGAATATTTATAATATACCGAATTTAACAAACAAAAATAACAATCCAAACTTAATTTAATAAGTAACACCTATAACCTTAATATACCAAATCCATCACCTTAATTACTTCAATTTTTTTTGAAAAATTGTTCCAAAAAATATCATAATTGAGCAGAGTCCATGGCAAAATTTGCTCTAGGCAAGATAGGTCTTGAGTACTGTGTGACTAGGGATGACAATGGGACGGGGCGGGTACGGATTATGATACCTCCATATTCATACATACCTAACATTTTTATACTCATACCCATCTCATTACCCATGGCGGGTACAATACTAAAATCCACCCTAATAGAATATTAAATCAATTAGAATTAGGTTTAAAAAAAAGAATATCATTTCTGATTGGTTTTGTATATATCCTTTTCCATATCTGATTCTGCCTTGTATACCATTTGTACTCACTATATATATA
>JAULKM010000012.1:9355030-9373131 GCA_032355605.1 Rubia tinctorum | reverse complement strand
TTTTTCTTATTTTCTTTTTTAAAAAATTCAAGGTTAAAATTGTCATTTCCTTAAAATCCAGCTAATTTTGATGTTGACTATTGGAGTCAATGACTTCCAGGGTTAGATTGACACGTACATCATAAAGCTAGGGTTATTTCGGCACTTTTTCATTTTACAGGGTTATATTGTCACTTTCAATCTAAATGTATGGTTAGAAAAACATTTAACCCAAAATTAAAAATTGAAGAAGCAAAAAACCCCCTTCCTCTTTCTTATTTCCTCATCTCCATAATTTCTTTCTTTCCCTGGTTTTCTTTCTTCTTCTCCACTCAAACTTGTGGAGAAACCTTCTCGCTCTTCTCATTCGCGAAATTCTTTGTCTGGAACTTTGACTAACGAATTATTGAATGAACTTTGCATTCTAGTGGTTTTGGTGTTGCGAATGAACTTGCCCAGCATTATGATACCCAGTAGAAATTCATCGTCGTAGAGAATGGTGACGTACACCTCAGACAACGGCGGCCAAGAATCAGCAGCACTGAAGACATGGGCTCCACGTAGGCCAATAATCCAGAATACGAGAGTTGGGCTATGGTGGTTTGTAGCTGCGGGAAGTGAGGGTAGCAGGGTGGTGGTGGTTTGTGGCGGCGGGAGGTGGGTGGGTGGTGATGGTTTTTAGCGGTGTAAGGTGGGGGTAGTGAGAGAAGTACCAACACTGGCGGCGGAGCCCTCAAATTTGCAACCTCTATCTCGACCTTCTTCGATTGTGCTCTTGACGGCGCCGTCATGGAATCCATCTCCACCAACAATTGTGCCTTTATGCCATCATGCCATCTTCAACAGAAACCATCTTTGGAGAAGTTACATATGATCCAAATTGTAATTATATCATGCTTGCAAATTATGCTGCTTGCTTTGAGGAATCCATAGTTGCTCACCATATAAAACTAATGCTTCATTCTCTTTCTTGTTTCTTCCATTTTCTAAACTTTGATTAGTGCTTGAGCGTTTGTAATTAAAAAAGAATAAATTGTGACAATCTACAAGTTTCGTTACACACACCGAAAGCAACTAGCTAGCCGGTGGTTGGTGGCGGCGGGAGGTTGGCGGTAGAAGGTGGTGGTTGGGTGGGAGATGGTAGCTTGGTGGTGGCTCGGTGGTGATGGGCAATGGCTGGGGTAAAAAAGGGTTTGAAGAAAAAGAAAAAGGGTTAAATTGGGAAAGAATTTTCAACTTATTGGATAAGGGTATTTTCATCATTTCAAACTTGATCAACACCCAATACCTTTAGTCAACACCGAAAAATGGCTAAAAGGTATATCTTCACATGTTATAACAAAGTTATGGTTAGTTTGATACTTTCTGACTTTGCTTGATTATATTGGTACTTTCAACTTAAACTTAGGGTTAGAAGTGTAAAAATCCCTTACATTAAAAATAAAAGTATTTGTGGCAGAATGAGGAAACAAAGGAAGGATACATATAATCTACGGTGGTCCTCTATTGTAAACCATTTAAACAACACGACTAGAACCTGTCAGCTTAGTTTGTTGACCAGTTTGAGACGGCGTCCCAACTCGAACCGAACACAAAAGATAGCATAAAACTTGTAAAAAAGTCTGTAACCCGCCCCAAATCGGACTTAATGTTCTATCTAGGCAGAATCTATCAATCTGTTCTGAATCCTCACATTAGCATCACCAAAAGTTAGGATTTAAACAACTTTTAAAATTGAATTTCTCCTAAACCTAGTTTGGGAACATATTAAAAATTAAACATGTTTTTCCTAAATAAGGTAGCCCGAAAAAACATAATTTGATACACAAAATCTAAATCTTATGCTAAAATCAAAATGAAGCAAATTTTACGTGTCCAATATGACCATTTAAAATCAAATTAAAATGCTATCCTCATTCTTCTATTTAAAAATTTAAAAAGTAAATGATAAAGGAAAATGCTGCTAAAATAAAATAATATAAAAGTAAACCCACCACAGGAAGTAAAAAAAGAAAAGGAATGGACTAAACTCGGTGGCTCTGGAGGGAAGGGGCTGTCTGTATTGGTGCGTGGGCGGAAACCTTAGGAGGTGGCAGTGTGTGGAGGACTTGACGACGATGGTCAAGTACAGTATCGCGTGGGTGTCGCTATTGGTGCGTGAATCTTGGCCAATTCATCGTTGAAGTTTCTCCTTGTCGAAAAGTCCAGATTTATAATTAGACCATGAAACTTCCAAAATACCAGTCAGTTTTTTTGGGTCCAAAAATGGATCTCTCTGGTTGTCTCCAAACGCGGTTGCTATGTGGCTGCCACTACTATAGTCGGTCACATTGAAAGACGTAACCAACCTGAAAATGATGCCAAAAAAATTGATGTTGAAAATAAGAAGAGGTTTTTTCTTGTTTGTATATGGAAAGAGGTTTCAAAATAATGGAGCAACTAAGAGGTCCGGTCTGGGAAATAGGTGGGAAGAAAGATGTGGTGATGGGTAGGGGGGAGGCCTCCGGAGGTGGTTAGCGGCCTCCCAGGAGTAAAAAACTAAAGGGTTTTTCTTTTTAAGAGGAAACCGTGAGTAGAGAGAGAATAAATTTGGCGGCAGTATTAAGAGTATATCAGTATGAATTGAAATTAGAATTCCTTTTTTTAAAATTGTTCGATGGGTTTGAGGATTTGAGGTTTCGGGGGAGATTTTAAAGAAATGGAGGAAGAAAAATTCTTTTTTTTAATAAATCGCCAATAGTACGAGGGTTTATAGGGTTCTCATCCTTGATCTATTAAGCTCAATTTTGCACAATGTGCGATTAAAATATATGATATGGGACAAACCCATATACACTGAGGCACAAGCTAAATATTACAATTATAATCTAAGGCGTCAATGGCTAAAAGTTAGATACAAAAAAACACTAGTTGATATTAAAATACTAAACAAAGGCCTATGTGGCAATGATAAGGGCACATCAAAGATAAAGTGGTTCTCAATGTGTAGCCATAGTGTAACTACAATAGTATCGACCCAAGATTTCCATCAGAACCAGTCACAGTGAAGTATCAAAAAACGCATGCAAAATGTCCCGTCCACACTTATGACCAAACATCTAAGGCAATCAAAAAAAATAAAATAAATCTACTCAGCTAAAGATCTTATCTATATCCATTTAATCTCCGTTAAAACCATTTCCCAAAACTAGGAGACTAAAACCAATCATTTTAATTGTCAAAAATATTTTTCGTCAGCATATAAAAATCACTTAGAATGCTTAAAATTATCTATAACTTGAACCCAAAAGGCTCTAAAGACCAATTAAATCGAATTAACAATATAATTGGCCTAAACAATCTAATGGACAAAAGTCTACAAATCTGATTTAAATCCTCATAAATAACAGTATCGCCAGAAGCCCGTTATTTTAACGACTTTGATTTGGATTTCTCCTTACCGCCTCTTTGGATATCAAATCTGAAGTCAATCAAAATTTATGGAACTACGGGCTATCAGAAAAAAAAAGCATTGACAGAGACAATTCCTACTAAATACTGAAATCAAACTTACAACCTTTTTTAAAATGTAAATAAACAACAAATTAAAAGAAAGAAAAATTAAATGAAAGGAAAGGAAAGAGAAAACTAAAAAAGTGTAGAATTTTTAGTCTCCCACTGTGAAAAGAAGTAAAATAAAAAGAAAGAAGTACTAATAGAGACATAGTAATTTAGAATCAGGATAAGAAAAAAATACTTTTTCTGATTGATTTTGTATGTATCCTGTTCCACATTTGTTTAAGGCTTTGTATACCCTTTGCACTCACTATGTATATGAATACACAAAGTCACAATCATTTGTAGCTTTTACATTCTATCATATTATCAGTCAGGTTTCTCCAAAAATATCCTGATTTTTATCTCCCTTTTCCAGAAATTACCGAAATTTCCCTTCTCTCTGGTTGGCCGCTGCCCACCGCCACCGTCCGGTACAAATTTCTAGTTGTCTTCATCTCTTCTCTTACGAGTCTCCATCTTGTCTGATTTGTTCCCACTATCGCCTGCTCATGCCCCCACTTGTTCATATAATTCTTATGACGATCTCCATTGTTCCTCGCGAGCTCTTCACTTGTATTCTGCCATCGTTTCGACCGTCGCCTTCCGGCGCCATCCGAACGTCGCTAAGTCTCATCCTTCTGTTTTGCTTCTCCAATTGTGATTCTTCCAATCCCAGATCAGATTTTTTTCTCCCGATGTCATCTTTCTAGATTGCATGGTCGTTGTTCATCGTCAAGAAAGTTATCGGTTTTCATCATCTTCTCAGGCATCCCTGCAGTGTTTCCCGGTGATTTCTCAAGCAAAAAGGAGCGCTTGAACCAGACATCCCCCGTTCCCTAGCTAGCGAATGCATCTCCATGAGCAATTCCATCCATGCGCGTGTGTAGAATGCGCCTCATCAACAGGTGAGATTCTTACATGTCAATTTATCGCGAGTTAAATCAATTTCTTGCGAGTTTATCTCTTTACTCGCAAGTTCTTTACTTCCAGCCAGCATCTCTATAGTGCCCAGTCAACTCCCAGTAAGTGCCTAGTCACTGCCCAAGCAGCTCCCAATTAGTTCCTTTTAAGTGCCCAATCAGCAGCGACTAAAAAATAGATCAGTTTTCTTTTGTATCATGACTCATTTTGATCAACCACGGTGCCAATGTTGTAATGTTCTAGGTCATGTTGCTTCTTCTTTCTCTAAACTTCAGGGTGAATGGTACCAGTTACAATGTTAGTGGAGTAATAAATTTGGTCACATTGCTTCGATGTGTTCTCACTTGGTCTCTCGAGTTTCTTCTTCAGGCTCTTTACCGCATTCTGCTTTGCATGCTCGTTGGATAGCTGATTCTGGAGCGACCAGCCACATGACTTCTTCTTAGTCCGCTTTTGATCGCGTGACTCCTTATTCTGGTAACAATCGTGTTGTTGTTGGTAATGGATCTCTGCTTAACATCACTCATGTTGGTCATTCTCGAGCCATTGATTCATTATCCTTGTCTGATATTTTGGTGGTTCCACAAATTACTGAAAATGTGTGGTCTATTAGCAAGTTGACTGGAGATATGAATGCTTTTATTTGCTTTGATAATTAATCTTTCTCCATTTCAAACAAGTTTACTAGTGATGTTATTGGCAAAGGCCATCGTGATGGAGGTTTATATGTTTTGGATTATGGTGGTGCTGTTTTATCTGCCTTTGCTGCAAAGAGTGTTTCTAAAACATCTTTTGAACTTTGGCATAGTAGATTGGGCCATGTTCCCCACATCATCATTTCTTCTCTGAGCAAATCTGGATATTTTCCAGTTACAAGTTTGCTGCATAAGCCTCATTTATGTCTCACTTGTGAGATGGCTAAAGTCAAGCGTCTTTCTATTAGTAATAATTTAAAACGTGCACCACGCATACTTGATTTAGTTCATTGTGATCTTTGGGGACCCTCACCTGTTGTCTCTCGAGCCGGCTAATCTTATTACGTCATTTTTATTGATGATGTTTCTCGGTTTACTTGGTTATATCATTTGCGATGAAAGTTTGATTTTGTGGAGGCTTATATGCATTTTGAGGCTCTGGTTGAGAACCAATTTCTACCACCATTAAATTATTTCAAAGTGATGGCGGAACCGAGTTTTTGAATTATCACATGCGATCACATTTTGCATCTAAGGGCATTCATCATCAACTTTCATGTCCCTACACTCCAGATCAAAATCGTCGTGTAGAACAGAAGCATCGTTACATCACAGAGACAGGACTGTCGATGCTCTTTTATTGTGTCCTTTATTATTCAATTTGGTATGATGCCTTTTCTACAACAGTTTACATCATCAACAGGCTGCCAACATCGATTTTATCTAGTCAGACTGCGCTCTCTACTATTTTTGGTACTCCTCCTAACTACTCTAATTGTCGTCTATTTGGTGGTAAATTTTTTCCTTATTTAAGCCCTTATGCTGCACATAAGTTGGTACCTCGGAGTATGTCTTGTATATTTTTGGGTTACGGTTCGCAGTACAAGGGTTAGATCATGCATTTTCTACAGCAACTTAAATCATCAACAGGGTGCTAACATCGGTTTTATCTAGTCAGTCTCCGTTCTCTGCTATTTTTGGTACTCCTCCTGACTACTCTAAATGTCATCCATTTGGTTGTAGATTTTTTCCTTATTTAAGCCCTTATGCTGCACATAAGTTGGCACCTCGAAGTATGTCCTGTATATTTTTAGGTTACAGTTCGCAGTACAAGGGTTATAGCTGTTTTGATCCTCTTACGAAAAATGAGTACATCACTCGTCATGCTCGTTTTGATGAGATGCTTTTTCTGGCGACCCACACTGGTATTGCCACTGAGCAGCCTTCACTTGATATTTCTGCATTTTTGGAACCTTCGTATGTGCCTTCGGAGGTGTTTGAGTCATCTTCTTCAGCCGAATTGCCCATTATTTCGGATAATTTTGATTTATAGTATGTACCAGGAGTTCAGTTTTTATCTGAAAATTGTTTATGTCCGTCACGCAGACTAGCAACCTAGCCTGCTGTCATCAACATCGCACGCGTCAAGTTCACCGCATGCGCGTGCAGCCCACGCTCCACCAGCAGTGTCGCCGACTCCTTCACCTACAGCTCTAGCAACGTCGCCTACAATGGTGCCATCTCTAGCTGCCTCAATGGTGCGGCAGTCAACGACCTCAGAGAAGCTGGCCTTGGGTTCTGCGCCATCTTCAACGTTGGTTCCTCCCTCCCGTCATCCAATGGCCACTCGCTCTTGTACTGGCACTCTCATGGACAAAGATTTTTCTAACTATGATATTTTTTGTTTATTGAGTGCTTTATTTGCTAAGACCGAGCCACAGAATCATTGCTTGCCTGTTAAGGATCCTGAATAGGTTGCTGTCATGGATTTCAAAATGGAGGTTCTTCGCACTCAGCGGACGTGGGATTTGGTTCTCCATCCTTCTCATGAGGTTGATTCAAAATGGGTGTATAGCTTGAAGGTTTTTTTGCTCGAAATGGGATTTGGTTCGCTTGATAGGCATAAATCGAGATTGATTGCGCAAGGTTTTTCGCAACTTCCTAGTTTTGATTATGATCATACTTCCAGTCCTATAGTGAAGGCTTATATTGTTCGCACTATTTTATCTTTGGTTGTTACTCATAATTGACCTTACTACAGTTGGATGTTAAAAATGCATTTTTAAATAGCGTTCTTGACTCTCCGGTTTATATGGAGCATCCTGCTAGATATAAAGACCTCATGTGTCCTAATTTTATTTTTCACTTTATGCAGGGCCAGTTATGGTTTGAAGCAATCTTCTCGTGCTTGGTTTTAGCGTTTAAGCTCTTTTCGGTTTGCATTAATCGATCCATAAACTTATAACTATTGCACGTTGCATATAAAATTTTAATATTGTAACCAAAATATTTTACCTTTATATAATTATAATTCAAATCAATCTTTTTATATGTCTATGGAAAGACGATATTTCCCAAGATTTTGTATATTTATACGAATTTATTTTATTTTTGTTAACTAATATTTAGATATGACATATTTTAGTACATATCAATATGTGATTGGTAATATTATTTAAAAAAATGAGTTCGTCTATTGAAAGACCGTCTTTCCATAAGTTATGGAGAGACTTTCCATAAGTTATGGAAAGATCAATATTTAAATTGTAAATTATAAAAAATCAAGATAAAATTTCCGTGTTGCATTAATTGGGTAATAAACTTATAACTACTGCACGTTTCATAGTAAATTTGTAATATTTCAACTAAAACCTTTTACCTTTCTATTATTCTATTTCAATTTCGTCTTTCCATATGCCTATGAAAATGTGGTCTATCTCAAGATTTTTCCATAAAAATTTTAATGCATTAACATATATTATATTTTTAATTTTAATAATAAATTTATATTATCATAAATTTTAACTTTATTTTATATTTTTAATTAATAATATAAGATATTGACAATTTAAGACTATATTTTTTGAGTTTGTCTCTTGAAAGAAGGTTTTTACATAAATCATGGAAAGACCAAGGTTAAAATTGCAAATTATAAAAATGAAGATAAAATTTTTGGGTTGGATTAATTGGGTCATAAACTTATAACTAAAGCATGTTGCATAATATTTTTTCTAATATCGCAATTGAAATTTTTTACCTTTTTATTATTCTAATTAGACCATATTTTCCCATAAACCTATGGAAACATGGTCTTTCCCAAAACTTTACCTTTTTTTTTAAAAAAAATCTAAGATGATAAATTTATATTTTTTGAATCAAAATTTAAAACTTATATTTTATACATTTCTAATTAAATCAATTAATCATGAATTGCTGACAATATTTCTAATTTCAAAATTTTAGATCTGACATACATCATTTTTTATCATTATAAATGAGTTCCTCATTATATTTGACCATGCATGATTCAGCCACTGGTACTTCCAGAAATGTCCAACCTTTTACGGAGTACAATATTTGTTGACCACGGAAGTTTTTTCCGGTCTTCACTAGAATGTTTAATAAAAAAAATGACCTTCTCTAGAATGTCTTTTTTCCCCCAAAAAATAGCACAATATTATCAATTAATCACAATATATTTAAAAAAAAGTATTGGAAGAAGAAGAAAATGGACATTTATAACTCAATTGCGCAAAGTTTAATTAGTAAAAACTATAATCTAATTAAATGTTTTAAAAAATTATTAAAAAATGTTATGATAGTAATAAATATATTTTTCATCATAAATCGTGCAATGACACGATATTACAATAAAATCTTCAAAAGTTTGATCATTTTTCATATTCTATGGAATCCGTATGCATGTAATGTTGATAACGATAATGTCATTTTTCTAAAGTCGTATTAATATTTTTATCAATTAATTAAATTATATTAAAATACTTATTTATTTAAATAATAATACCTAAATTCACATCCGAGCAAATTACGGGTATTATCTAGTATTTATAACCAAGTCTGAAAGTTTTTACTACTACTTGCCATTTCCAGTTTCCATTATCCCTCCAATTGTAGTTTATGGTCCTTCTTTGTCCAATTTAACACTCTGGACAGTGACATGTTGCATCTTTCTGGCCTAGCCCAATTGAGGAAGACTAGCGGGTATAAGCCCCATGCATTACTGGAGCACCCGCCCCGACAGCATTTGAAGCGCCAAATTGAACGCATCGAACCTAATCTGTCTTCTCTGCCATTTCCGTCATCTTCAGTTCTACCATTCTCTGTTCTCTGTCTAGCGAGCAAAACTTATGATCCTTCTGCAATGTCAATCACGTCCAGTTACCTTTTCAGAATTCCAAATTCACAAATTAGCATCGCATCCTGCTTATCAAGAGAACCCCATCTCAAAACTCCATATGTTCCCCTCAGATTAGCCCCCAAAACCTTGTTAAACCTCTCACGTTTCCATCCCCGGAAAGCCCATTTCACCATTTTGGGGAAGGCTAAACATGGTTCTGATTACAGTGATTGGACCCTTCGAGTCAAGCCCATTGACTTAGACGTGGCTACAGCCCCTTTGGAGAGGGAGGATTATAGTTTCGATGCAGTATTGTCACTTGTTGAGATCAGTTGCTTGGTTTCTTCAGTTGCTATTTCGGTACTTACTGCTGTGAATTCCCGGCGTCGGAAGCTGATCTTACCGTGGTTAGGAGAGAATGGTTTGGTGTGGCAGTGTATGTTTTTGGCGGGAGGGGTGTTTTTGGGGGCAGTTATTAGAAGGCGGCAATGGAGGAGGCTATGCGCGGTGGGGTTTCTTTCTAGGCCGGTGAATCTTCTTGGGAGGATTGAAAAGGTGGAGCAGGATTTGAAGAGCTCGAGTACCATGCTCCGGTTTATGTCTAGGCAGTTGGAGAAGCTTGGGATTCGGTTTCGGCTCACTCGAAAGGCTCTGAAAGACCCCATCGCAGAGGTATCAATGCCCCGTTGATTGTTTGTGTTTCTTGTTAATTTCAGCGAATTAATTCTTGTTCTGCCATTTTCCTTCATTTGAATTAGTTTCCACGAACTCGAACCAGGGGATACTGGTTTTGGCGGACAAATATTGCTTTCTTGCACCCCTCTTAATCTGCATTAACCTTTTAGTGTAATTACATATGATCAGGTCTTTGTTGTTTCATGCAATTTACATGTCTTTAGGCAGGGGCGCGAAATGTTTTGTTTGTATTATTGCTTGCTTTTTTTCCCATAGTTGTGTCTTTTTGCTTAGTATTTTAATTTAATTGAATTCTTATACGTAGAATGTAGTGATGTGAAGATGGATCTTTGAGGATTAGTTATTGTCAAATTCCTCTTTATACTGATGCTTATGTCATATATTTCTGTTAGCCTGTGTGTGACTCCAAGAGGCAAAAAGGTTGGGTGTTGGGATTATTTTTGAGAGGACTGGCATGGCTTAGTAGCTCTTTGTGAAGTTTTAGAGAGAGAAAATTTGCCATTTAATTTTTTCTTTAAAATTCTATTGCTTCTGAAGGATTTAGCTGGTGGCTAAGAGTGTAGGGTCAATGAGATGTATAAATTGTTCTGATTTTTATGTTGATGTTCAGATGCAGTAGTCAGTGACTCTCTTTACAAGTTAAGCTCAAGTATGTTGCGTGAAGATTTGCAGTTGCAGTATGAAACTTAATGGTGATTCTGGCAAATTTTTTATTTACTTATGACTAGTAATGATTACTTTAGGTAGTGGCATTTGAATCCTTCATTAAGGCATATGTTGGGATGTTTTATCATATCATATCAGGTTGCTTACTTCTCACGCCGAATACTTCTGTTAAAATTCATCTTTCACAAACTGCTTTGGAAGATAGTGGAGGGAATTGTTTTGTTTGTATCCCGGCTTACCTTTTTCTCCACAGTTTGGACAGTGTATCTTTTGCCTTAGTATTTTTTTGAAAGTTATTATCTGAATGTGATTTATTATTCTTTACTTGTAATGTAGTCACGTGGAGATTAACTTTTTAACACTTATAAAATACTTTCAATAAGTGTTTATCTGCTAGCCAACGTGTGACTCCAAGAGGTAAAAGGCTGGATGTTGGCATTGCTTTTGAAAGACTGACTGGCCTTGGTAGCTCTTTGTGAAGTTTTCGAGAAAATACTTGCTTTCAATTCTTTTATTTTCAATTCTGTTACTCCCTCCGTCCCAGCTTAAATTGCACAACAATCATTATCACGTTGTTCAAGAAACATGTTTGACCGTTAAAATGTTCACTTACGTATAATAATGGCAAATAAAAATTTGATAATTAGAAACTACTTGTTACAGCGAATTCAACAATACCACATATGATAATATTGTTGCTCATATATCTATTCAAATGTGCGTTCAAACTTTGATAGAGAATAGTGCCAGAAAAGCAACTATGCAATATAAGCTGGGACGGAGGGAGTACTTGTTTAGGGTTTAGCTGGTGGCTAAGGCCTAAGAATGTAGGATTGAATGAGATTTATAACAGATCTGATTTTTATGTTGATGGTAAGATGCGGGTCATCTCTCAAAATAGAGGTAGTCAGTAATTCACTTTACGGGTTAAGCTCAACTATGTTGTGTGAAGATCTGCAGTATGAATCTTGACAGTTATTCTGGCAAAATTTTCCATCTACGTATGATTAGTAATGATTACTTTAGGTAGTGGCATTTTAATCCTTTTAGGCAGCCAGATGTTAGGATGTTTTAGCATATCATGTTGCTTACTTCTCTCGCTGCACACTTTTGGGTCTATATAATGTTTGGATTCATTTTTCACAGACTGCTACTCTGGCACAAAAGAACTCTGAGGCAACTCGAGCATTGGCCATGCAAGAGGACGTGCTGGAGAAAGAACTTGGCGAACTTCAAAAGGTTCTACTGGCAATGCAGGTATGTATGGGAGTTTTTTTCCCATCTTCTACATCTAATTTTTCTTGCTTAATTGGTGTTGACATTTATATTGTTCTTTTTTCCCCTTATATACTATTTTATGGTTCTGGTTGCATGCTTAGAACCGTGAATAGAGTTGTAACTTGTAAATGGTAGTTTTCGAAGGAGGTGTAGAAAATAGAGGGTTGCAGTGTAAATTTTTTCTAACCTGCTTACGAAGAGTTCCACATGAATGTCAAACACATGAATATTGTGTGATACTGGGGTCTATCTATTGAAAGAACTGAAGCAGTGTCAAATGAGGCCATTGAAATATGAACAACTTGACATGATGTGATGCTGGAGTCTCAGGTGCTACAGCTCGTCTAAAGAAGAAAGTTTACTACCTTACACACCTTCCTACCTCCTTTTAACATCGTGAATCATTTTTTCACGGCAGTCCAGAAATTTGTCTTCTTTTTCCCATACTTAACCAAATAAAATAGAAGGGAAAAGGTTAGTCATGATGCCATTTTACAACGTGAGCATCAGTCAGCTTTCTCCATATTTTTGGTGTAGAACTTTTTGGTCACCGGGGTATGGTTAAGGATTGTTTTGTTCGACCTCTTATTTCATGAATTCGATTATGGGTTTGGGGCATGTTTACTTGTCCAAGTACAGCCGCTGATAAGTCCCTTCATTCCTTGATGAGACATGACAAAGTAAAAAAAATTTCAAAAGCAACTGATATACAATACATTGCTTTCCATCCACTTCAAAGCCCGACAATAATTTATTACATGTATATCATTTATAGTCATGTGTTCACATTCATATGTAATGCTAGCGCAGTCTTGAGTCATTCTTATGCACAGGCTTCATTCTCGTTTAGCTGTAGTCCACAGTATCCAGTAATCATGTGAATCACATTTGTAGTCTTCTTCTATCACAATCTCATTGTTTTTTTAATTGAATGGAACTAAATTCTGGTTGCTGAGTCTTCTTCTGTAGGAACAACAACAAAAACAGCTTGAGCTCATTCTTGCCATTGCAAAAAGTGGAAAATTATGGGATCGTGATCGGGAGAAGAATCATGGAAACTACACCACCGTTGCTTCAAATCCACCAGTTGATGGAGTCCCACTGTTAAAGAAGAACCAAAAACTCAATGTTGATGAAGTGTAGTACCCCCATCAAAGATTTAAAAAACAACCTATATACTTCTGATGTGAAACCAATCTTTTGTCCTCTGAAGCAATTGACATCTGATCATTTTCAAGCATGATCCTTGGGGTGTAAAAACTGATTAAAGCTGTTCAAGGAGGAAAATGGTGGCAGAAGAAAAATACCAGAAAATGATCCAGTTTACAAAGAGGTGGGTAAAAGATTGCATAGCATCTACAGCGATTCGCTCTTGTAACTTTTGGTTTATTGATGCAGCAAATTGTAAACAGTTTCTTGGATATATTTAATAAATCCACATTCCAGGTCTTAAACAGAACATCTTCTGATCACTCCCTCCTCTTGGAAATCAGAAAAGACCAAACAACATATCCTGCGAATTTCAGGTTCCAAGAGATGTGCTTCTTAAGAAATGATTTTCTCAAACTAATTGGGGATAACTGGGATAAAACTATTGAAGCTTAGGGCAGTTGAGGCTAGCTCTAAAGCTACAAATGCTTAAAGTCGACATGAAAATCTGGAACAAAATTGTTTTTGGTAACATAACCACGACATTAAAAAGGTCGAAGCTTATGTTGCACTAATGGAAAAAAAAAATGACAATACTCATCACACTGGACACATAATAGAACTGAATAAGGCTAGAGCTGTGTCAACTAGGTCCATTCTAGAAGAGAGCACATTGCCACATTCTTAAAAGAGAAAAAGAAATGGCTAAGAGACGAGACAACATTACCGACTATTTTCACAAAGCCATCTCGGAAAAATAAATCCAGGCTCTCCATCCTCAAAATAAAAGACACCAACAATACATGGTTACAAGGACAAGACCACATACGACAAATTGTTCTTTTTTAAAAAAACTAGTTGACTAACGAGAATGTGGATAGAACAAGGACTAATTTTACCTTCTTAATAAATGAATGTAGACCTGTAATATCTTAATCTTAAAATCAGGAATTGCTTAGGCCAATAACTATGGATGAAGTATGTGATGCATTTTTTAATTTAAACCCAACATCTGATGGATTTACAGGTCAATTCTTTAGAAGATCTTGGCACCTAATTGACAAATATGTTCTACAGGCTGGGTTAAAATATCAGCTCACTGTCCCAATCCCAAGAGCTATACGAAGTTCCTTCGTAACCCTAATCCCCAAGAACAGCTGCCCATGTTCATTCTCAGACTATAGATCCATCAGACTGTCAAATTTCACCAATAAATTAATGGCTAAAAATCCTAGTTGAAAGGCTCAAACCATTGATGAATAGCATCATTTCAGAAGAACAATCCGATTTTCTCTCATGAAGAGATATAACGGATAACATACTAATGATGAAAGAGACATCTAGGTTATTGACTAGGAAGAACGAATCCCTTAATTTAATTTTAAAAATCGATATGATGAAGACCTTCGATAGGGTATCATGGGCAGCACTGAATTCTCTAATGCTCAGATTAGGCTTTCGCAGGAACTTTGTTAAAATCATAATAATAACTTGAACGCGCATGGTTCTCTGCCCTAGTTATTGGTATTCGAGAAGGTTTTTTAACCATCTAGGGGATTGAAGCAAGGAGATCCCCTCCCTCCATTTCTATTTAACATAATCACACAAATGCTCACCTTAAACTTGAAAAAAGAATTCCTCATGGGTAACTTGAAACATTTTAAGCCTCCAGACTCCTCATTTTCTATAACTCAGCTCTCTTTTGCTAATGACATCACCCTCTTCATATGTGGAGCTACCAAAATATTAAAAAACTTAATGAAATTTCTTCAAAATTTTCAAATGACCACTGGCAAAAAAGTTAACTTTTCTAAAAACTTCCACTATTCAGAAAAATTAAGCAGGAAATAAAGGGATTAAATCCACCAAATTACGAGCATGAACCAAGGATCACTACCCTTCTACTACCTAGGAGTAAAAAAAATCAAAGGAAGAAAATTCAATGTCCACTTTACATACCTGATTGAAAGAATTACTAGTATATAGCCAAAACAAGTGGCTCTCTGCAAGTGGAAATCTCATACTTATAAAACATGTTCAATCCCACTACACTCATGATCAATAATCGCTTCAACATCCCACACAATACGAAAGTATTGAAAGCCTAATTAGTTATTTCTTCTGGGGCAGTACAGATAAAGGACTCAAAATACATTGGGTTTCATGGTCGAATTTTTGTGGGAATTAGAGATCTCACAACCTCAGTCCTATCTTTCTCTGCTAAATTATGGTGGAAGCTTTATATTGAAATTTCACCATGTTCTAAATTTATGTGGTCTCTACCAGATAACCATAGAACTTTTGAAACTTGGGCTAGATATAGAAACATAGGTCGATTCTTTGAACTCAATTCACAGGTTATCATTGGAGATGGAATGACTAATGTTTGGACAATCAAATAGCTTAGATCAGGCTCCATTATCAACCAATGACCTCCACAGGTACAGGTGCCCGAACCTCTTTAACAAATCAAAGACTTAAAGGTACGTATACTATTTTTATCTCCTATTTTGGCCGGAAACTTATCCCTGCAAATCATGGATGAGATTGGGAAAGAGATCAGCATCACTCATGATAAGGACTCACTGATTTGGAAAACTGATCAAAGTGGTTGTTTCATTGTCAAATCTACATATTTTTCCATCAGAAAAAAAAAAAGAAAACCTATCATTAAACTAGTAACAAGGGTATAAAATTCAATAATTCCAAACAAAATCTCTAGAAGGAAAATCCATGGACTGACCCCATCATATCTTTGTTTGGAAATTATTGAATAGTTGTCTACCATTTGATAATATATTAATGCATTTAGGTTTCCACTTACCTTCAAAAGGTCTATTGTGTGATCATCATGATAATCTAGATCATTTTTTTCAATATCTGCAAGGTGTCTCACATTGTTTGGAAGAAATGTAACAACGTGATGAACTTCCCAAATAGAGAATTCACATCCATATCTACTAGGCTCTTCTTTTATTGGAATAAAACTGGCTTCTCTAAAATTAGACAATCTATAATAAGTAACCTCCCCATGATAATTTTAATGGGAATTATGGAAAGGTTGAAATCGATTGCTAAATTAGAACAAAGATTTCAATGCTAAACAGGTTTGGAGGTGTATTTATGATCTTTCTTTGACTTTATATTCTGTTCAAAATACTCTTCAATCTAAAAATGTGGATCATAAATTCTTCCTTTATGGTATTACACCACTGGTTATAAAGATAAAGATGGTCATCGCTGCAATCAAATGGCAATCCCCTTACAAAGAATCAAATTTAATTGTGTTGCATCTTTCAATCTTAACAATTCTGGAATAGCTGTTTATTTTAGATCCACATCTGGAACCTTATTGCACAATTTTTATAGAGCCTGTGGATCATTGAGTTTTCTCCTCTCTTCCCGCAGAACTGTTGGCTATACATGTAGGTATGAAGTGGGCAGTTAATCTAGGTACCAATTTCATACTCGAGACCAAGTTTACGGAAGCTGTGGATATACTCAGGGTAAAGGCCAAACCACCATGAAGGCTGATAAACCTATTGAGGAATATAAGGGACACCCAACAGATGGGAATTTTCGAATATGTCCATGTCTTTAGGGAGGCCAACCAGGCAGTGGATTACCTTGAAAAACTCACAAACAAGACAAGGAAATCCACTAATTTTGAGAGCATCGGAAGTTCAAGGGATTTCCAACTCCTGCTCAGAAGGGACATGCTCTTTCCCCATTCCAGGAAAGTCACAAAGAGTTTCTAGATGTGTGAACACGTGGGTAATTGATTAGAGCATATAGATTGGTTATCGATTGAAGACAGTTCAACCATACAAAATCTAACATAGGGGTGGAGAATTGAGAAAAGGAAACACAGTCTTCATAATCCATATTCAAAACAACTTTTATCTTTTTTGTAACTAGATAGGATGATCAATATCTTAGGCCTTTTGTAATTCTATATTTGGTTATTAGTTGGTTTTGGAGATCTACTAAATAACCCCACCTCATTCATCGATGAGGCCTTACTTTTAAAAAAAAGGAAAAAGAGAAAAGAAACACCAGTCGTAGATATTTCATGAAAATGTGAATTCGTTATGCATAAATTGATCATCTAAGAATTTTGGTTTGTTCTCTGAATATATAGTTATATCTAATCAATTCAATCATCTTTGGAGATCACAAGAAAGATAGCAAAACTGCCTCTTAAGCACGCCTATAATCTAGCTTCACAAGCCAAGTAGAGTGGGAAATCAGGCTTCGTTGACGAAAGAATTTTTATCGTTTCCCCCTCAGCCGGATAATGCTCGACTAGTAAGTAGTATAGTGGTGATGGTGGTTATGAATGGTGGAAGGAGAAACAGTACCTTTGTTTCCCCCCAATATAGCATTTGAATATTTCTACATTTTATGTTCTGTAATTTTTGATTATTTTTATCATTAGTACGAGGGTAGGAACTCCTTAGAATAGTCCTCATGCTGGTCCTGTAAGAGTTCATAAACTCCTTAGAATTTGTCATTCCATCATAAAATTTTAATTAAGCTGGCAGTTTGAAGCCTTTTAGCATTGCGATATCTGTAATTCTTCTACTAGTGGGAAGTATTCCATTTCTTCCTATACTATATAATTCCAGGTCATGTCGGAGTCTTCATGTTGTCCCTTCAATCACTTCTTTTATCTTCTCTATTCTTTCTCGGGTTCATGGGGCTATTTTAGTTCTCCTTTTTAAAATTTATTTTATCAATAGCCCGTATTCTTATGTTGGTCATGTAAGAGTGCAAGAACTCCTTAGAATTTGTCTTACCATTATAAGCTTTTGATTGAGTTGGTTGTTTGAAGCTTTTTGGCGTTTTAAGTTCTGAAATTCTTCCACTAGTGGGGAGTGCTCCATTTCATCCAAAACTATGTAGTCCCATGTCTTGTCAGAGTGATATGAATCTCCTTGCGAAGACTCTGGATTGAGGAAAATTGGATCTTTATTTATTTGAGAATCTCGCACCACTCAAATAAATGCATGAATCGCAGCGTCTAGCCCGCAGGGTACACT
>JAULKM010000012.1:9318511-9333332 GCA_032355605.1 Rubia tinctorum | reverse complement strand
TGCCACATTCCTAGGAGAAAATTCAGTTCTCATTAGAGTACACTAGTTTCTTTAATGGCCAAGTAAACTAATTGATCACTTGTGGTGGTATTTTCAGGATTGGAAGACTGAGAGGTACTAGGAAATAATCAAATCTGGAACTGTAAGATCAGATGCTATGTATATTGAATGGAGTACAAGTTTTCTCTTTTTAACTAACTATATAATCATGATTCCTCTTGTTATTCTCTTGGCAGGTTGAGCCTAGATCAGGAGTTTTGAGATTGATGGATGAGGCCAAAGCCTCTGTAAGATCAATATTTCCCTAATATGATCTGCTAATCCAGTACTATATTTACAATAAAAGTCATTTCATCGGCATTAGACTACAGTTTGGCCATTTTTCTGACGTAGTACTGACTAACATGATAGTGATTTATTATTTTTCCATGTTGGATGGAGTCATGCCTTACTATCTTTCGGTTTCAGGGCAGAAAACTGGCTGCTTGCTCTGCAGCAACAAAAAGTTCAGTCATAATGTGTCTTGAAAATCTTATCGGAATTGTGAGTCCTCCATTTTCTTTTCTTTCCTTTTTCAAAGTTCCACTCTCAAACATATAATCTACGTACTTGTTTCTAGGAAAGGTTTCAAGGTCTGGATTGCTTTCTAGCAGGTATGTTAAACTCTTTATTGACAAAGTGAAATTCATGTCAAATTTGTCAGCATACATCATAATTCTGTTTGTTAGAAACTCAAATGCTGGATGCTTATTTCTATGTTTTGCATGCTCACTAGATCAGCTTGATGCTATTAATGTGCTCAATAATTGGACTGACTTTTCTAAGCTACTCTAGAACATATGGAGAAACCGTATTACATATATATAACCTCCGAATGGCAAGCGAAGCTCTGATGTATATCCATTTTATTACAGCTATTGTAGCTTTACCGGGAAGCTTTTTAAAACACTTCCGGAGCCAAGGCTTAGTAAGTTATCATCTAATTGAGCTTAACAACAGAAGACATTAGCATTATATACTTGGACAAGGATGGATAAATAAAGCTGGTTCCGTAAAATTAGGCTTGTATGTCACGTGCTTACAGCTATGGTTCTGTAAAATTAGTCATGCACTGCATGTGCTTACAACTATGATCAGACTTAACCCTAAGAATGGCTGTTAGAATTCGTTATAGTGACTGAAAATTATAATGATTCTCCATCTCCTCTTTGTTTTTAAGGTGATGACGTGAAGGAGAAAAAGCCCGATCCTTCAATATACTTGGCTGCTGCTAAGGTAAGTTGCAGGATGTTATATTGTTCCTGCACCTTATATATGATTCAGCGAGTAAGGATAGCGTATAAATGATTTTTTTTGCAATCTGCAGAGACTTGGGGTCTCCGGTGGAGACTGCTTGGTGGTGGAAGATAGTGTTATTGGCCTACAGGTTGATGCGCGACACTTTTCAAGTTGTAGTATAAGATTTTCAAGTTTTCTCGATACCAGCATTTTGTCCAACGAATTTCCGAGTCTAATCATATCACAAACTATAATAATGTTTGTGACAACCTTTGCTTAGACAAGCCACTTCATTTAGCTTTTTAATCATTTATGCTGAAGCTCTGATCTCATCCGATGCATGGAACCTGAAGCTTAACAGATTTTTCAAATCAATCTAAAGGTTATCTTCTGATTTTCTCAGGCGGCAACAAGTGCTGGAATGCCATGCATCATAACATACACATCTTCAACAGGTAACCAGGTAAACCCCGTCTTGTTGTCATTCATGTTTTGTTTAGGGGAGGACCAAGACTAATGCCGGCGATTGTACTGGATATATTGTCTAATTTTGAGTACAGGATTTCAAAGAGGCTATAGCGAAGTACCCCGACTTGGGTGATGTCAGGTAAAAATAACTACCACCATCTCTAAATGATAATACCTTCAGTGCATGACTTTTCCTTATTTCTTTTGGCCATTTCTGCAATGCAGAATGAATGATCTAGAAACTTTGATTCAGAGTGTTGTTACTGCCAGTTGAAAAAAGTTAATGAATGCAGTGTAAAAAGTATAGGTCGCATGTTGTTCAAGCTCAACATGCAAGTTACTTTGAGGATGGTAACATTACTGGTGTACATGTACCTCCGAGAACATGATGCGATGCTAAGAATACAAAAGACATCATCATTTTTTTCTGCTGCTTACATATATTTATTTGCCAACAAGGAGTATTATGCAAGTGAAAAGAGACATTGCTCTTAAATAACAAGGTGATGTGATTTTCTTTATGGTACTCATAGAATTTGTAATTATTAGTATGGCTTATTTAGTCCCAATCAAGCCCAAATTATGAGAATGATTCAGCCTTAATTCACTCTTGTAACATGTAATTATGTGGTGTCCAAAAGTAACGAGAAATCATGCAAAATCATTCTACAATGTAATGAGCACATAAGATAGTAAAAGTCACATCATTATATCAGACACTCATAGTAAAAATAATCTCAAATACAAGAGTCTCTTGCAACTTTCAATCTGATGTGGATTATCGCCCACAGCTAATTGCTATCTTGTAGGGTTCCTTACCAGGGTATTTTTGTATACAATTTTCTTAGGTTCCGATATCTTAATCTATATCGAAATGATTTTATGTAATAATTTTGGGGATTTTAATTGGGCCAATGCAGCTTCCAAAATGGGTGTCGGACTCGTAACATAAATGTTCCGATTTTGGAACATTAATGACGGTAGTACATCTTGCCCGTTTTTCAAAGATCCGAATTCTAAACTACCAACATAAACTTTTGTCTTGTTTTATTTGTTAGATGAAGTGGTTGCTTTTACTAAACATGGAGACTCACGATCATGCCAAACTTTATATTAAGTCCATCGACGTGTACACATTTGTAATTTTCGACCACGTAATGTAACAACACCGCAATTCTAATGGGACATTAGTTTCCAATCATCAATCTCAATATATATATATATATATATAATTGATTTACATTTTCACAAATTCTTGGGTATGTAACAGAGACATTTTTAGGGAGCACAGAGGTACAATATGATATTTTCCTCGGGTTTGTCCTCTTCATTGCCGCTACATGACGAGATATGTCCAAAATCTGAAAATTCTTTCATATTCTATTTCACAACGCCAAACTTGAAACATCCATCAACTTTTTGACTTCGACAACAAGCCATGTTGCACATTAAATCTTAATTAATCCTAAAATTATGTTTAGATATCGAAACATTTATTGATACTGGAATGGACAACAAGTCTTGCCGTACATTAAATTTAAGTAATCCTTAAGTGACCCCCAACTTGAGAACCCAAATTACTTTATGAGATTGGAACATTGATCCATAAGTACAGTCAACGCATTAACCAAAAACTGTACCGGATCACTGATCTTCAGTCTCTCAAAAATACCGCGATGCCGAAAATGAACAAAACTTCCGTTATTTGAACTGAAAAACTCGTATGATGAATACTAGTGCACTTCCGAATTCGAAAGTTTCCATCCCAGAAGATCTACAATAGTTTCAATATCGGAACATATTGGCAAAAAAAAATTAAAAATAGCATGACGGTTCAAAACGTCGTGTTAGTTGACATAAGACCGCAGTTCAAAAACAACCATCCACCTTTCCAGTTTGACGCACATCGGAACCACTTAAGACGGTTAAAAATAGTCATGCGCGGAAATATTTCCTTTAAAAAAAATTAAGATCACCTCAGAAAGAGGTGAGTGGATTCATGGGCACCCCAACCCCTGAATATAAAATGAAAAAACTGATATAGTGATAGTGTTTGAGTATATTGGAATATCTAGTCTAGTGATCAGAAAACTAACAACAGTAAAAGTTGCAGAGTTCTCTTTTAAAGTCTTCACCCCCTGTTAACTTTAAAAGCCAGACTACAACCTTTATAGAGTTGATATGTACATGAAAAGAGGTTAATACACTTATAAACAAATTGTTTATAGGGGTATTAACTTCTAAAATAATCCGGAGCGCATGGAAGCACTGTACAGGCATTGGGAAAATGATCTTTGGGTCAGCCTCTCTCCATTTTGAGCTCTTCTATCAGTGTCGACTTGGTTGGTGAAATTCTTTGCAAAAATTGGTCGGCTCCCACATTGGCACAGGAAGCGGAAATCATGCTTGTGAGTATCCAATCATGTGTGATTCTCCTTTTGCGGTGTAGCATCTAAAACAGGATTAAGCAATGATATATTAGTAGCATCCATTATGGGTGGTCTGATCTATGTGTACTCTAAAATCTAGAAATTCATATTTATCCATCAAAATGAGTCCTCTAACGTGAGTAAGGAAAGTGTGCATATGGAAAATCTGATGTGTGCTCAGTAAGGGAGATCTTTGCCAGTGCATCAACACTTTTTTTAGATTCTCTACGTACATGGAAGAGGAAAAAAGAGGATTTGATGCTAAAAATTTCATCAATTAGATTCATTTTTCTCCATTGAGCTCTCTTTGGATTATTTACCATATTTACAGCAACCAAAAAATCTGATTCCATCAAGAAATTCATATTTATCAAGGCTGCCAATTGAAGCCCTACTTTAATGGCAATTAGTTCAGCTTGTAAAGGAGTTAGGGTCATTGTAAAATAATATTTAGCCTCAAGCAAAGGACCCTCATGATTTCTAATTATGATTCCCAAACCACCATTTCCATTTTTCCATGCACCATCTATGTTTATTTTAACTAAGCCTTGGGCTAGTTATGCCCACCTGGCTAGCTATATAGATGGTTTAGGTGGGGGTCTAATGGGTGGAATTATGCCCTTTGTGACCAGTTTTTAGTCTTAAGGAGTATTGGAGTATATGGGTTTAGCAAGTAGAGAGTATAAACGTGTCTTTTTTATCCCTGAAATAACCAAGCTAGAAGAGCAAGGTTTATTTTTAAATAAACACTTATTCCTTACTTTCCACGGCCACCAACATGTCACGGGAGCTGTGGTAATGAATAGAAATTTATGCATTAGAGAAGTTCCACCAAAAGACCAGTAAAAATCTAATCTATAGCTTAGAGACAGAAAGTGTGCTACTGATATCCCAAGAATTCTATGCATTTCTAACTATACTGACTTTGCTAGAGCACGAGAGTTAAAATTGTGATCCACAGATTCCAAATTATCACATACTATACATTTAAAAGTCAGATGGAATCCATGGGGTATAATCTCATCATCAAAAGGTAGGTAGCAACTAATGATTTTCCACATGAAGATTGGAAATTTTTTTCTGTATTTTGTTATTCCAGATCATCTTAGTCGAAGGGAGGTAGCTTGGTTGATGGAAATATTGCCTTAAAAGGTCCAATCCTACACTAGTGCTTGACCTTTTTAGTATGTGAATTCATTGTGTGTTTCTTTGTGTTCTCCATTCAAAACTGCTAAGAATCAAGCTATTTTTTTTTTATTCTTTCAAAGTAGCTCTAGTGTTTTTTCCTTTAGATAATGATGACAATAAAAATTTTGCAAAGAGTTTTACCTGATTTTAATTTATTATAGTACTCTCTCCGTTTCAACCGAATCTGCACATTTGCTATTTAGTAGTCAAAGTTGTCAAATTTTGACCACATATATGAATATATATATATATATATGAACAATAATACTATCATATAGGATACTGTTAGTGTACATGATTGTAGTTTACACAATTGGTAGTCCTAACACTCTTTATATATTAATTATATTTACATGGAAAAGTCTATTCCAACCTTATACCCTAATACACCCCCTCAGTTTTTACGGGGTGCAATAACGGATAGACTGGAATGATACTTAGAAAATGGCTTACTAGAAAGACCTTTAGTAACAATATCAGCAACATGTAACTGGGAAAGAACATGTCTAACACGATGACCTCTATGTGCAACCATTTCACAAACAAGATAGTAAGCTACATCATTATGTTTGCTACGATCATGATGCATTATATTGGCAGCCAAATATGTGGTAGAGACATTATGACAATAGAGAGAAATGAGATGACGAAGAAAATACTCCAAATCAGCAACAAGCTGATGCAGCCAAATTAATTCAGCCGAAGTGTATGCAACAGCCCTATATTCAGCTTCAGCTGAGGATTTAGATACAATAGGTTGCTGTTTATAGCGCCAAGAACTCAAATTCTTCCCAAGAAAAAATAGCATAGCCAGTGGTAGAATGATGCCTATCAGGACAACCAGCGTAATCGGCATCTAAAAAGGCACCACTAACGCAGGGGAGTTTTTCGAGTAGAGAAAAAGACCAAACTCCGGGTACCTTGCAAAGACTTGAAAATTATTTTCTCAACATGAAGGTGAGTAGTATGAGGAACATACATAAACTGATAAATAATATTAGAAACATAAGCAATATCTAGATGAGTCATAGTCAAATATTGCGGAGCACCAACCATATTACGATATTTGTGGGATTAGTAAGAAGGTCCCCATCAACAGATGATAGTGTAACTATAGAAACACAGGGTGTCCATACAGATTTAACAGTATGAAGATGAAATTTCTTTAGTAAATCATAAACATATTTAGGGACAAAACAAGCCAGAAGGAGTGTGCGACACCTGAATACCTAGAAAATAATAAAGATCCCCCGAATCCTTCATAAAAAACTGAGACAAGAGAATAGAAATGAGTTTAGGAACTAGAGTAGAGCTACTACTTGTGAGAATAATATCATCCACATAACGAAGTAAAATTAGCATATGACCTTGGTATTTCCAAACAAACATAGAGGTGTCACAAGTGATACATTTAAAACTAATGGATAATAATAATAAAAAATGTTGAAGCAAGAAACCAAACTTGTGGAGCCTGTTTCAACCTATATATGGACTTATGTAAACGACATGCATAATTTGGCTTCGGGGAATGCTTGAAACCCTCATATTGGCGCATGTAAATTTCCTCATTTAAAAAACCATGAAAAGGCACTTTTTACATCTAATTGGGCCTGTCCAGTTAGGAGTGACTAGTAAGAGCTAAACATACAATAGTAGGTTTCACCATAGGACTAAAAGTTTCAAATTATCAATACTTGCTTGTTGGGGATTGCCGAAAACAACAAGTATGTGCTTGAACAGCTCCACAGACCCACTACAAATTTTATTTAATTTTATATACCCATTTACACCCAAGTATATGTCGATTACAGTCGCAAGGTACCAACTCCCAAGTATCATTTTCAATTAAATTTGTATACTCATTAATCATGGCCTCATGCCAACGATGATCTTTGGTTCTAATTCTACGACATCTGTTAATTCATTAGGTGAGAAGGCTTGGAAATGCCATATTTAACACAAGTAACCATGGGATGAGCTTTCAGAACAGGTGGCAAAGAAGAGGGGAGAGTTGAACCAAGAGAAACAGACGACACAAGACTAGGAGCTGACTTGGGAGAAATGGCAGGTGTAGACAAGATAGACACCGGACTTAAGGATACAAGTTCTGGTGAAGAAGACACTAGAGATATGGATTTAGAACTGAGCTGAATAGAGGCATGAGATGTCATAACATCCGATGTCAATGCTAAGGATGAAATCGACGAGATGAGGGGAGACGCAAGAAATGTGGCGCCGATAGTGGAGCAATAACAGAGATTGGCGTAGACGCTGCAATCGAGACCGGATTCGACGTAACAGGAACGACGACATCTGGGGACAACTCTAAACTCGATGAAACCACTGTAGGAGACCAACTCAAATTTAAAGTAAGAGGGGAGGAAAATGGTAAGGTCGACTTGGTAGAGAGAATACTACGATAAGGAAATTGTTTCTCGTGAAAATAACATGACAGCTTATATAAACACGACTCGTGATGGGATCAAGACACCTATATCCCTTCTATTCAGAGGCATGACCAATAAAGACACGGTGTGTGGTTTATGCTATGTCATCTAGAAGTTCACATGAGTTTGATAAATGACGCCAACGGTATCAGCCATATGGTTTGACAGTCAGTATAGTAGTCGATCACTAGGGCGTCGGTTACGCCTTCGGTAAGCTCGACATCGATTGATAACATAACCGCCGGTCATACACCATCTTGATCGATGTCTGTCGTGGTGTCGGTTTGAACCACGGTAAAAAAGTATACTTTATATTGCGCCACTATTTACAACAGTTCCTTTCAGGAAAAAAAACTGAGGTAAAACCCCTCCAAAACCGAAGTAAAAGGTGTTTTTTCTTGTAGTGAACAAAAGTATAACATTTTCTACTCCTGAACAATGAGTAAATAATACTCCCTCCATCCCACAAGTTTGGCATACTTCTTATTTTAGCTTGTTCCACAAGTAATGATATACTTGGAAAATTACCTAAAATGACAAAGAATCTATTGTTAAATTCTCACAATATCCTCTTTTAACTTTAAGAAATTTAATAACCCATTGTTTTTCCAAAATATCTCTACTTTTTCACAATTATTCTCTGCTACGTTACTCTTTCTTAAAACTTGAGGCAAAAGTAAATCGATTAAAACTCGTGGGACTGAAAATAACATTTGAACTCTTTTCCCCCCTTTTTGTCCACATGGATAATGTAACAAGTTGTAGGGAGAGATTGGAATCTCAAACTTTAGCAGGGTTCAATAGCTGCTATGCATAGGGAATTCCATTTTGGATTTCCTCGGTTGATTTCCTCTGTAATCTTCCGAAATAGACTGCGTGCGCCTTTCGACAAGTGCAGAGACGATGATATCAAAAGCTTTCATTAATGTAGTTAAACTGAATGTCATTTTCTTCTTGTTTGAATCGCAATGTTTTTTGGTAATGATACTCAAAATCTTTCGTTGGTGATAATTAAAGTGAATGTCATTTTTATGCTTTTGGGAGTATAATCTTTTGACATTTATAACATCCAGCGGCAAAGAAAGAATACGTACACACACTAAAATCCTGTTCGTAGCTTTTGTATCTTTTTGATGTTTAATACGATTTTGAATGTTGGTTCTGATGATCAGTTCTAACTACTAGAGCCACACCCCTTCGTCGCTTTGTTGTTGTCCTGAAGTTGACTTGGCTTGATAAATCTAACTGTAGTAAGAGAATATTCTTTTAAGTGTTATTTTTAGTGTTATTGTAACACTTTGAACCTATTTTTAACACTTTTACAAGTATTATGTTAGGTGATGTTGCATTAGATCTAACGTAACACTTTTTAAAATTTAGGTAACACTTTTCAAAGGTTTAAGTTACACTTTATAAGCTATTGTAACATTTTAAATAAATGTTGCAGGGAAAGTGTTACGATAGCTCTAATTTGCATTAGTATGACATTATTTAAGGTAATTTTCATCATTCATCTTACTTTTTTTTTTCTTTCTCATTCATTTTGTTCCACACAATATCTTGTGTTAAAAAAATGACAGTGCTACAATTAAACGAACTGAAGGATTACAATACTATCTACTCATGTAGATAATTCTAGTTTCACTTAGAGTGACACACTAAATTTATCCTTTTGGATTTAGGTGAACAAAATGAGTGGACGAAATTGAATGTGGAAAGTAAAAAAGTAGAATGAGTGGATGGGGTTGAGGTAATTTTGCCAAAAATGAAAAGTGTGTCATTTAAAAAAAATCTCAGTAAGGTAAGTGTGTCACAGATAGAGTAAGGGAGGGAGTAGTATTTACCGTCCAATCATTAAGGTATGGCCATTGATTAATCAGCCATGAAAATTTCATACAGTTTGTGACGATCCCATACCCAACTTCAAATCGCTGTGTAAGGTACTCCAACTTTACAAGATTAAATGAAGTACACTTCCGAGGACCAAAGTTAAGATTAACGCTTCTACCCAAGAAGAAAGGCTGATTGACAAAATACAAGCATCTTCAGTGAACAACAAGAAGAAGAAACGAGAAACCAACAAGAACTTGAACCCTTATAAATAGCAACCAGAATTATTATACACAGAGATATTTACCGGACTGCAAATTGAAGTTTATAGCAATTCTTGTAGTGATGGGAAAGTTAATCAAGAAACCTAATGCAGTTTGCATCCCATATCCAGCTCAGAGTCATATCAATGCCATGCTACAATTTTCCAAACTCTTGCATCACAAAGGCTTTCACATCACTTTTGTTCTCACTGAGTGTAATTTCAAACGCATACTCAAATCGAGAGGTCCAAATTCTTTGGATGGATCGTCTGATTTCAAATTTGAGGCCATTCCCGATGGCCTGCCGGCGCAGGAAGATGATGAGACTGCTCAGGATGTTTTCCAGCTCTGCATTTCTATCTCGAAAAACGGCCATGATCCTTTTCTCCAACTTCGCCAAAACCTCAATAACAAGGCTTCAGTTGACGATGATTCTGCACCTGTGACTTGTGTTGTATCTGATTGTTGCATGCCATTCACTCTCGAAGCTTGTGAAGAACTAGGGATTCCGAATGCCCAGATTTGGACTGTCAATGCAATCTCTGCCATGTGTATGGTGCACTACCCTCATCTAAGAGAACGAGGTTATTCACCACTTAAAAGGTAAATATACACATCAGAGATCGATCATGAATTTGATTTGTTAATTATTTGCCATTTCAACTCTTTTTCTAATCTTGCTCGTTAATTATTTTGCAGATGAGAGCTGCTTTAAGAATGGATACCTGGATCAAACAATTGACTGGATTCCAGGACTCAAAAGTATCCGTTTAAGCGATATCCGGAGTCTCATCTGGACAACCGACCCGAAAGATGCATTCTTGGAATCTTTACTGGAACTACTGCCTGCAACCCTAAAGGGTTCTGCTCTGATTATAAACACTTTCGATACCTTAGAACCCGAAGTTTTGGAGCAATATTCCCCCATGGTGGATCACTTGTACACAATTGGACCAATCCACCTACTTCTCAGGGAAATCCAAACAGATGAAGATCGTGTCCGAACGGAATCGTTTAAATCCAATCTATGGAAAGAAGATGACAGCGGCATGAAATGGCTTAACTCCAAGGAAAACGGCTCAGTTGCGTATGTAGACTTCGGTAGCATCACTGTAATGACTAAGGATCAGTTATTTGATTTGCATGGGGACTAGCCAATTCCATGCAGAGCTTTCTGTGAATCATTAGGCCTGATCTCGTCCCTGAAGGCGCCGCGCTGCCACCGGAGTTCCTGGAAGAAACAAAGGACAGAGGAATGATACTGACATGGTGCAAGCAGGATGTTGTTCTTAACCACCCAGCTGTGGGTGTTTTCTTAACTCACTGCGGGTGGAATTCGATCCTTGAAAGCTTGTCAGCCGGGGTGCCATTGATCTGCTGGCCGTTGATTCAGGAGGTGCTGCTTCAGCCTAAATCTAAATCTTTTGCTTAATTACTTATTAAGTGATTGATCTTGGAGAACAAAGATGACTTGTTCAACCTTTTGTATTCTGTTTTACTTGTTTCTTTTTCCTTTTCTGATTTACCTATTATGTAAAACGTCGTGTTTCGTCACCGGATATTCTTCCGGTGTTATCACTTTTCTTTAGAGCAAACTACTCCCTTGTTCTCCTATGGTTTGCAATTTTTTTAATTTGGAGTACTTGAATAGAAAATTGAGTAACTATGGTGAGCATAGTACTCACCCGGTGCCACCGCTGGATATACAGCTAATTCTGGCGCGCAAACCTAATGACTTCCTCTCAATCGGTTCTTGATTGTGTGACTCCTTATTCCGGTAATGATTGTGTCCTTATAGGTAATTTTTTATTCTTAAAATGATGCATGTTGTTCATTCTCAAGTTACTGATTCATTATTCTTGTATGTTGTTCTAACTGCTTCACATATTACTAAAAGATTTGTTTTCTAGTAGCAAATTGACTCGATATACAAATGTTGTTATTTACTTTGATTATTCTTCTTTCACTATTGAAAATAAACTAACCGGGAATGTTATTGGCTAAGGCCATCGACATTGATGTGTTTGTTTCCTTTGGAATAGTGGTAGTGATCAGGAACATATATGTGCAAGTTCTCTACCTCCCTGACTCTTGCAACAAGTCTCCAAATTGATTTTGGGGAAGAATGGGCAATTTTGTTAGTACCTTGTTTCGAAATATGTTTGTCCCAAGTTTTTTGAGTGTATTTGATTCTCCTCTGTTTAATTTATTTATAGTCTTTGTGAGACGTGGGATTGTGGCACTGACTATCTCGGTCTTCTTGGTCGTATCTATGGGTCGTATTTGTGGGTTATGTGTCTATATTTGTGCCATGTCTGATCGTTGGGCGAATTCTCTCCACTCTTTGTAATCGTGCCTTTAGATCATGCCCTTTCGTGCTTATTGCTTTTCTGATTGTGGGCGAAGTGTCTTAAGTTCCACATTCACTTCATTGTTCTCTTAAGTTGTTGGGCTTATATGTATGTGGGCCCTATGTACACCATAAATCCCCCCATCCATGAAGCTACGTAGGCGAAGTGTTACAAGAAATTTTTGGGACTAATGTAAATGGTTGGCGTCACATTTCGTGAGGTCTCTTTGCGAATTCAAGAAGGTTCAATTGTGTACATCTATTTGTTAATTCTTTGGATAAACGAAGACATGGGGCTTCATGGTTAATGTATCTTTGAGTTTACGGGTTTATTCTTCTGCTAGTTAGGTTTGTGTCCATGTGTGTATATGTATTAATTCATTTGAATTTTTGAAAGTTTTCCTCTAACATGGGCAATTTTGTTTAGTTAGCAAACAAGTTTCAGTTATGTACGATATCCAGTTATATCATACGTTATCAATTTTTTTGTGTTGGTGTTTCTTGTAACCTGTATATATCAGGATTAACTTTTTATAAATGAATTTCTCATCTTCGTAATCATTTCTTAGTTTACATTTCCAAGGTTAATGTTTGACGTTCCCTCTGCTCAACTAACTTATAGTTGTTGTTGCTTTGGTTTCCCCAAAAGGGGACTTACTTTTTTATAAAGTTACTTTTCTCTTCAACTTCCTCGTTCACTTTCTATTTATATGATCTAAAACCTCTAGTATTTTGTTATTCACTCTTCTTACGACTACAGTTTTTTTTGGCGTTTACAACTTCTTATAGCAATATCTAGAGGGTCTAAAAGTTTGATCGAGTAATTCCAACTATGTTCTTCAACAAGACTATTATTTTGTTCCATATCGTATTCAACTGAATTTTTTCTTTGTCACGGATGCTATATATTCTAAAACTTTTTCCTTGACTGCCTCATCCTATGAGAGTGGTTCTACTGGTGATGACACCATTAGTGGGACTCTCTGGGCAGTGTGTAGACTCTGAGATTGTTAACTTAGTACCAGACATGGGTAAGGGTTGTGTCACCGGTGACAATGCCGGCCGGTGGGGGTCTAAATCTTAGGGTAAGGGATCTGAATTCCTGTGATGACTAAATTAATGTTCTAAACAGTTCAAACCTAGTAGATTTAAGGTTAGAGTTTCCTTTCTTAGGTGATTGCAAACTGAGGGTCCCCTTGTCAAATGAATAAGTTCAATGTCCCCCTTTTGGCTATATGTATGTGTACTAACAACATCTTGTGCATGGCTTAGTATTTCCTGTCCCTCGGTACACAGTGTTGGTGTTTAATGAAACACAATGCTATTTAAGTATAATTAGATTCGAGTAGTTGTGAACTCAGGATGTTAAAACAAGTTTGGTGGTGTGGAGTGCACACTTGTATAAACTATCCACGAGTTTACAGTTGATAGGATAAGGATTAATTGTGTTGGTGATGACTAGAATGACTTGTCCTGGAGTGTGGAAAGATGCATCATTTTGGAATTTGTTATAATTCTGATGGTGATGGTGCGTAGTGTCTAAATCCTTGTTTGAAAGGATGAGGATGAATTAAGAAGGATAAAGATGTATTGTTTCAGAATTTTAGCTACGTGACTTTTCGTTGAGTGATGAAAAGCTGCATCATTTCATGAAAATTGTTCTTTATATATATATATATATCAGTATGCATGCATGGTACAATAGAGTGAAGTATGTACATACAAACACAGAAAACACATAGCCAGGGAAAATACATGATTTTCCAAACATACGCAGCAACCAAAAGTACGGTTACTCAAAAGTATTCTCTTGATTCAAGCCTAGAACATGAGGGTTTATCGATTGTTTTATCCTCAAAGGGAATTTGTGTAACTCAAGGTTGTAATATGGTCGAATTACTCTTTAAGGAAAGCATACGTAACGCAACTCACATTGATATCCAAGAAATTTTTTACCACAATCATCCAAGATTGATTATATTTTCCATTGGAAAGCAATATTACAACATTTACTCCAACAATCTTAAAGAGTAATTTTGAACGTATTTGATGATGTTTAGAATTGTATAAGAGTAGGCATCATAAGCATGGTGACCTACAACCCACGGATTCCACGATGATTATCTGGCTTTGATACTCTCTTTAGAGTAAACATAGAGTTGTATTGAAGTGGTGCAGTGAATGTGTGTTAGCCTATCACAGATGAAGGAGGCTCTAATAAAGTTTGATGCAATAGGATATTGAATTATGCAGTGTGTGGCCACTTAAAGAATGTGCGTGTATGGATTGGATTAAGTATGATGCATGGTGTTGCATGCATAACTCCTCTGGTCAACTTTCATATCATCTCGGTTAGTTTTCAACTTTCAGAATAACCTCGATAAGTTTTTGAATATATACTCGTTCAACTATGCTTTTTTTACTGTTAATTTGGAATGACAAAATTGTTTAATTTTTGTCAAAATGACTAAGAAACATTACCGGTATATACTACTCCCTCCGTCCCAGCTTAAATTACACAGCAATCATTATTACGCTCTTCGAGAAACATGTTTGACCGTTAATATC